>LZPO01076134.1:0-11081 GCA_001675575.1 Neotoma lepida
TCTAAGACAACAGGGAAAGTAAGAGAACAGCCAGGTTCAAGAGAAATGAGGTATTCGTAGAGGCCTACGGGCAGCTGTGCATTCCTGGAGAGTAAGACAAGAAGCCAGTGGAGACACAAGCTGCCCTGGGAGCCATATTAGGTGATTGACTTTATCTTGTAAATGACCGGGAACTTCTTTTTAACATTTGAAGCAGGAGGTGTCACACCACACTTGTGTTTTAGAAATGGAAATATGATCNAGAGGGGACAAATTCAAAGGTAAAGAGATGAGTCAGAAAAGCATAGAATTTATCATGAAAGTGATGATGAGACCCTGTGCCATCTCCAGCTCTCTGATGAAAGAAAGTCTTGGAATACAGAGATACTCAGGAAATACTGAGCAGACAAAATCATCAGGTGCTACACTGCATCAGGCCTTTGCTGACCACATCTCCAGTCACTTCTCCCATGCCTCAGGCTCCCCTACACAATTGTCATGTGGGTGCTACATGGGTGTTATGTCAAATAGTGCAGAAAATATAAGAATGAACAAGGGCCTTCTAGTTTGGAAAGATGAGATCAAATAAATAAGAAAATGGAAAGATAAGTATTACTGACAATTAAGAGAAGGTGATATAACCAGAGTTTGGGGTCTTGTAGAACTGAGTGATCTGGGAAGCTCTCTAAGNAGATGCCGTTTGAACTTGCTGAAGCCACATGAAAAACAGAGACAGAAGTAGCTTGTTGAATTAGAAGAATCCAAAGCTGGCCAGGGCAGCCAGAACAAAAGAACAAAGGAGNAAAGTACGGTCAGAAAGAAGCAATGGACAGATCATTTGTAATTTGTAAAGGTTAGGAATCCAGATTTTATGAGAAAGAAGGAAGTGACTTCATCTCATTGAAGTTGCTAAGCAGTCACTTGGCTGCTTCGTGGGAAATACAGGCAGAACACGTGTGAAAGCCAGGAATTTTTTTGTAGGCGGGCCATCAAGAAAAGGTAGTAGGGGGCTGGAGAGATGGCTCAGAAGCTAAGAGCACTTACTGCTCTTTCAGAGGACCTAAATTTAGTTGCTAACGCCCACATCAAGCAGCTCACTACCACCTGTAANTCTAGCTCCTAGGGATCCAATACCATCTCTGGCCTCTGCAGGTACCAGCATACACATGGCACACAATCACATAGGCACACATATATAAACATAAATAAAAAACATGTATTTAAAAATGTAAGTAGCAGCTTTGAGAAAAGGAACAGATTGGGGACCATTCTGCTAGAGTAAATGGAGAGGGTAAGCCAGAAAAGAATCAAGAGGTGACTACACTTGGAACTTGGATAATGAGGATGGAGAGACAGAGAAAGCAAGAATTTTATTACAATGTCTCTTGTCACACAAACCCAAGGCCTCTAAAGCTTCACAGCACTGGGTCCAGGTACCAAAGAAAGAACTCAGTGAACTCTATAGGAGTTTGGATATTGTATTACTCATGCAATCATCGCAGTAGTCAACCAGGAGACTGAGTGTCAGCTAGTGCCTACAAGCAGCAGCAGCAGCAGCAGCAGCAGCAGCAGCGTGTATGCATATACAGAACAAAGAGAAACAGGCCCGGTGCTCAGGACAGCTAACTGACTTCTAACAGGCATATGCCACTTGTCTGCCAGACCTTATCATCTTTGTCTCACTGTCTTCAAAGGAGGAACCCCATCCCACATCAGCATTCATTCTTCCAACCTGCAGATTCCTGCAAGGACAAGGTTGCTGTGAGCACCTCAGGCGCTGGAATATTTCCCTTGCTCCAGTTTCTGGTGCATATTCCTTGAGATGAAACACCAAACACACATTGCACCCAAATATTACAGGGACCATGTGACCCACAGTACAAGTAAAGCAAGGCTAAGAGGTGATCAGAAGGGGCTGGGGAGATCGCTCAGTGAGTAGAGTACTTACCGCTTTGAGCTTGATACTTACTCAGCATTCACATAAGAAGCCAGATGTGGTGGCACATACTTGTAATTCCAGGGGAAGCAAAGACAGAAGGACTCTCAGGACTCAGCAGCCAGCTAGCCTGCCTGAACCAGANAGCCCTCAGCCCCATTGAGAGACCTATCTAAAAATTAAATAATTAAGTAAATAAGCAAAAACACAAGGTGGAGCCAGTGGCGCGTGCCTTTAATCCCAGCCTTTAAAGAGCCGAGGCTACTGGATTTCTATGAATTTGAGNCCAGCTTGGCCTATACATAGCGAGTTCTAGGCCTGCCAGGGCTACATAGTGAGATCTTGTCTTAAAAATAAATAAATAAAAACCCAGGGGGACAGTTTCTGAAGAAGAATACCATTTCATCATGCTGGCTGGATAAGTCACCATGGCAGCCCTTACACTCCCATTGTGGAATTCACAGTCTGGTAATCACTGACACTACTNTAGTGGGACATTAGCCAAACTGAAGACCATCTGCCCACCAAGGAAAAGCAACACAGGTATTTAGTGGGTACCAAAAGGAAAGATCTGTACTGTGTGGCAAGACACATACCAGGGTGCATCATTGTGCAAGAAGTGCCACTTGAGTGGTCGGCTTTCCGAGATGGGAACACCAGACCCCTCAGGCAGGGACTGGGGGAAAGAAAGGATTAAGATGCCGCAGCAAGATGCAGTTACCATGGGTTTTCACAGACATCCCTTTGGAAAGAATCCCCCCAGGAGTCCTGCTTTAGTATTGTTAGACCNTTTTCTCAACACGGTAGAAGACATAACAGTTACATTTAGCATGTCTTCTCTCCCNCATCCTCATATTGGATCACAACAGCTAGAGAGCTGGTGTGATGTCAGTTGATTCTGGGAGCACCAAATTACTGTCACGCCCCATGCTGGCTTGAGTATCCCATCCACTTAAACTTAACAGTCTTAATGCTGGAGCCAGTTTTGATAACCAGGGCCACTACCACAGATGGGTTGTTTTCAGGTTTTACACTGAAACGTTTCAAAGCTTTAAGGAGATGTGTGGTCCACTCTCAGGGAGTGGGAGAGTCCATCCTTAAGATCTACCCAATAGTGGGTGAGTTTGCATGTGGCTTGTCTAACCTCCAACAGAGTAAGTAGTCAACACCTTAATAGCAGGTAATCATTTATAGTGAACTCCAGAGTCTTGACCAACACACAGTTCATTCTATAGGATGAGTCCTATCAAATGGCTGCGTGTCTGTATCTGTTTCATTGGATGCAAGCTTCTGCCCAGTCCCATGTTGCTCCCTTCCTACCCAAATTGTTGATGGAGATTCAGCATCCTACCAGCAGCCCAGTAGCACCACAAAATCCTGTATTTTCTTCATTATGTAGGGAAGCAGAGGATCTTGCACCTTGTCTGTTACCACCTATGGCAGTATTTTCATGCTATTTAATGTCTTAGTTAGGGTTTCTATTGCTGTGATGAAACATCAAAAGCAACTTGGGGAGGAAAGGGTTTATTTTAATCACAATTTCATATAACAGTTCTTCATCAAAAGCAGGAACTCAAGCAGGGCAGGAAGCTGGAGGCAAGAAATGATGCAGAGGCGGAATGTTGCTTACTGGCTTGCTTCTCATGACTTTCTCAGCCTGCTTTCTTGTAGAATCCAGGACTACCAGGCCTGGAGCAGCCCCACCCACAATGGGCTGGGTCCGCCCACATCAATCACTAGGTAAGAAAATGCCCTACAGGCTTACCTACAGCTGGATCTTATGGAGGCATTTTCTCAAATGAGGCTCTCTCTTTTCTGATGACTCTAGCTTGTGTCAAGTTGTCATAAAACTAGCCAGCACACCTAACCAGAGAACCCAAGAATGCTATCCACATGACAGAGCCCTGGACCTTGTTTGGATTTATAGTTGGTCCCCTCTCCCTCAGGTGACCTAGCAATCTTTCTGAGCTAGACTACATCTGGAAGACCATGGTTAGCAGAATATCATCTATTTAATGGAGTATCTGAACAATTGTGGGTTTCATACATTGTGTTAGTTCAGATAATGCTATAACGGGGCTGTTCAAACACCCCTGAGTTATCACAGTAACAGTCCCCTGGGGCCTTCCCAGGCGGATGTTTTTTGTTGTTGCTTGTTTTGGGGAGTTTTATTTTTTAGCTCTCATATCAATGCTGATTAAAGCGTGGACCAAATCCAATACACAAAGGTAATGGCCCAGCTGTGTTCCTAAGCCTCTCAACACCACAGCAATGTTATACACAGCTTGTTCAGAGAGGGCACCACCTTATTTATCCCCTATAATCTGTTGTCATGCATCAGGTCCCATCAGGTTGGTGAGCAGGCCATATAGTGAGTTAAGAGGAGTCTACACCAGCCTGATGATGCTTACCTTGCCTATCTCATGGACTGTTTCAGTAATTTCTGGGTGACTTTGCCTCAAGATGGGCTGTGGCCACACATCTACCTTGGGGGTGATAGTGCCTGCAATTGGCTGGCTGGCTTTGGAGTATCTGCTCCTGGCTTTACCAATCAGTCCACATCTGCTTTTGGGGGCCTTTCAACTGACCACATTTTATTGAATTTTGAGTTTAATGCACTTTGCCTTTGCCTCATTCTTTCTGTCTTCTCCAGATCTGCTACCATTTGACCTGTTCTTTGTATTGTTGTCCCCCCACAAGGGACACTGTGAAAGCCAGCCCTCCATCCTGGGGGAGCTCTGGAGGAGCTGTAGACAAAACTGTGTCTCTCATACCCACCCCAAAGTCACTATCAGGGCCAGGAAAAGGCTGAATAGACAAGCATGTTTCATACCAAGTTCCTTCAAATATGTCAGCAACTCCTCCATGATGTCCACACTGCCCTGGTTATGAGAATATCTCCAGACCTGGACCAAGCAATCAACCATGCTAACAATGACAACTCACTTTTGTCTACAGTGGCCAAGTACAGCTACTGCCATAGTATAGGATAAATTATGATTGATAGCTTTGCTTATTTCTAGCCCACTATAACAGAATGCCATTGGCCCTGCATCCACAGTCTAAGTAGCCAGGCAGGCACTCTCTCTGCTTCTGCCAGAATTTGGATCCTATATCCACACACTCTGCAGACATGGAGGTACCCTGAAGTATGGCTGGTGCTCTGATCCAACCCCTGGATCTTTAGCTTTCACACCATAATGGGCCAAGTCCATTGATTTCTTCCTCCACNCCTTACCTCAATTTCAGAATCACTCCAGCTCCCACACAGGGTCCCACTAGAAACCACACTGTAGATCCTCACATTAGGTGCTCTGTGTCCCTAAAGTCTGGTGAGGTAACCAGCCTAAACCTTCAGGTGTGCATCTACTAGATATAGCTCTACCTGAGCATCCTTGTTGTCAGCTTGTGACAACCTGGCACCCGTTTCTGACTTCAGCTCTTGATGTTACCTGTTGGCTCATGAGTGAGAAGCTACTTCCTTGTCTGCACCCTCTCTGAGCCAGCACAGCAGGGCCTTGCAACAGTGGCACCTCGGTTTATAATTTCCCATCACTGACTTGCTTGCTATCTTNAATACACATCATAGGTTAGCCCAGGATTTGCCCTGCGGAACCCACATCCACATGCAGTCCACTCACTCCAATCCTCTCTGGCATCCTGTCCATTACACTAATCATTACACAAACCCAATGCCTCAAAAATCTCAGAGTATTCTTTTGAGATAAGAGCTCAATGGATAAGAATTTAAGAAAAACTCAGAGGACCGCAGGCAGCGGCAGTTTATACTGATGCAGAACAAAGAGACACACAAGTCTCAGTGTGCAGGGTTGTGCTAACCGCATGCTAATGAGTACGCTCTGTTCATCTATCTTATCTTCTGTCTCTGTTTCACCATCTCCAAAGGAGGGAAATGGACAGGAACCTCCTCCCACACCAGCACTCCCTCTTCCAATCTGCAGACTCCCTGCAAGAACAAGGTCACTCTGGAATGTCCCCTACACTTGTACAAGGGACTATACCAACCAAACAATGAGAATACAATTGTGGGGTTCGGGAGTGACACTAAGGATAGAGATGAGCACTTCACAATGTCCAGCCTATAGGTGGGATTCACAGCCAAAGGANCAGATAAGACGCTTTGTGACTAAGCCAGAGCTAAGGACAGAGTTCTGAGACACACATTTGGAAGTCAGGAAGAAAAAGAAACAAAACAGAAGCTAGGGAAGGACTTTGACTTAGAGCTGCCATTTGGCCGAAGATGCAAGCCTGTGTGGTAAAGAAAATAGCAGGGAAGGTTCAGAGACCAATTGTGACAGATACATCTGACAGCTAACATCATAAGAGGACAGATAATTGGCCACTGGGTTTCACAACATGAAGGCCATTGACACATTTAATCTCAGGACAACCAAGGGGACAAAGTTCAGTTACAGTAAGTTGAAGAGAGAAGTGAGATAAGGAAATGGCCAGTGTTAGACTTCCACTGCTGACAAAATACAACTTAAATAACTGAAAGGGAGAAAAAAAAAGATTTATTTTGCTCCATGTTTCAAAGATTTTTATCCATGGTCACTTGGTCCTGTTGCTTCTGAGCCCATATTAAAGCAGAACACCATGGAACAAGCACGCAGCAGAAGAAAGCTGCTCACATCACGCTCATATCTCCAGGGAAACAGAGTAAGGGAAGTCCCTACATACTCAAGGACATGCCCTCCCAATGACCCAACTTCCCTCTACTAAGCCCCACCTCCTTANGCTTCCACCACTCCCCAAGAGCACCAAGGGATTGTGAGCAAACTTTCAACAGAGACTTCTGGGGACACTCCAGATTCAACTATANCAAGATCTAAATATCCACAGGAACAAAGTTCACACTCCAGCTTCAACTATAGCAAGATCTAAATATCCACAGGAAGAAAGTTCACATGCCAAAGGTAAGCAGTGGAGGAGTGCACAGGGCCTGAGGAGAGTGCTGATACTTGGGGTAGGTGATAAGCTCCTGAAAGAAGAGTCACGAAGGAAGAGAAAGCACAGGCACTTCCCCAGCCAAGCCAAGTCACCAGAGCAGTGCCTCAGTCTGGGTTTTCATGCCTTAGCCCAGCTGCACTGACACTTCAGAATGGGGGCACAGAGGGCAGAAGCCACAGTTAGTGCTGGAGGGTGGTTCTGAGTCTANCAAAAAGAAGAATGGTGTAATCTAAAGTTCTCACAAGGATGTTACTCAGACAATCAAACTAAACAATGTAGGTCCTAAGAAAGAACTCCTGTGGCAGTGTGTGTGGACTGGGACATAAAGACGGTGTGAAAGGACAGGCAGAGGAGCCACGAGGTCATGGGAGCCAATATGAAGCTGGTCAGAAAGGAAGACTGGAGACTCTGAGCTGACTGGAAAATCAGTCCTACAACCACACTAGTCATGTCCCATCGTTGTCAAAGGCATGTGGATGGCNAGACTAGTCACCAGAATGAAGCTGTCCCGGCCACTGTGTGTGGCAACTATCATCAGAAGCCTGGGAAGATGTTTCAGTGTGTGGTAGATAAATGGCTTGCTATGCAAGCATTGGCTTCTCAGCACACACATTAAAAAAAACAACAAATATGCTGTTACCATTGTGTCTATAAATTCAGAACTGGGAGTGATAAGACAGGTAAGTCCAGAGCTCACTAACCAGTGACTCTAGCTGAAACAATGAGATCCAGGTTGAGTGAAGGACCCTTTCTCAAAAAATAAGGTAGAGAGTGAGAGAGGAAGACACCTGACAGACCTCTGGCCTCTATACACACAGGCAGATCCACATACTTGTGTACACACACACACACACACACACACACACACACACACACACACGGAGACAAGGGGAGGGAGAGTGAGAGGGATAAAGAGAGAAAGACAGACAGAGACGGACAGATAGACTAGCTTTGAAGAGTGAGCTGAGTTTACTAGGTCTTATGCTAGCTTCACAGCAGCCTTAATGTGTGTTCATTCAAGGTAAGAATCTGCCTACGAAGGCAGAGGTGACAGCCTTTAGAAAACCGTCTTGTGACACTCTTCCAAAGCAATGTCACCTTGTGTTTCCAGTGTTCTCTAGACATTCAAACTCGGGTTGACAAATAATCCAAGAAAATTCTGGGCTCCGAAATCCTCTTTTCTTCTACAGATGTGGTTGGGATTTTTACCCAAATCTTCCTTGTTCAGAAAAGCAGCTTCTCCAATTCTTTAGTATAAATCAACAAACCATACATAGGCCTGTACCTCCATATGTGGCCAGACACAACTGGTCCCTAAATGGGAAGAAAGCACCACCTCAAGGAGGGACTCTTCCACACCAGTGAATTGTGGGCTTGGGGGAGAAATATAGATAAGAGATGTGCTATGTCTTTGGCACTGCCTCCTTGGTGCAGTGAGTTCTTGGTTTGCATATGCCGTGCAGACCCATATGCTAAATATTCAATCCTCACGGTGGACTTGCTGGGAGGTGATAGAACATTAGAGTCAAGCAGTTGGTAACATCTGTGTCGTACAAGCCTGAGGACCTGAGTTTGACCCTAGTTCCTGTGTAAAAAAGCTAAGGTTGTGTTGCACTCTTGGACTTCTAATACTGGAGAGGCAGAGATAGTGTAGTCTATTTGACTGAGCTACAGGCCAGGAAGAGAGCCTGTCTTTTAAAAAAAATGTATGCATAGCAAGAGGAACATGAGGGACACCCAGAATTGACCTCTGGCCTATCCACATGTACATACATACACATTCACATACACACATGTGTACCTGCATGAAAGTATGCACATGAGCATGCACACACACACACACACACACACACACACACACACACACGAGATGAATCTTGAGAGAGGATTCTTGGTCATTGGGAAATATCTTTGTGGGGGGGAGGAGCCTATTCTTTGAATTCTCCTTTAAGAGATAATTCTTGTAATACTCTGCTGCTTTTTTTTTCACAAACTAGTAGTTATATGCAAGTTCCCACTGTGAGGTACTGGTCTGTCCAGTCTCAAAAGCAACTATCCAATTGACTATGAACTGAACTCCCCCAAACGTAAGCCAAAATTAACCTTTCCTTTTTTTAAATTAAGCTTCTCAGATATTTTCTCACAGTAATGGAAAGATGGCCAGCATAATAATAAGTACTCAGTACACAGTTTGTATTGGGATAAATAAATCAATGAATGCACCTAAGGAAAAAAAGCACGAAAGGGAAGGAAAGAGGAGACATCAAGGTTTGTGAAAGGGGCTGGAGGGATTGTTCAACAGCTAAAAGCAATGTGTTCTTCCACAGGACCTGGGCTCANTTCCCAGCACCCAAATCAGCAGCTCATAACTGTCTGTATTCCAGTTCCAGGGGAGCCAATGCCCTATTCTGAATTCTGTAGGCACTGCACACATGTGATGTACATGGACTCAGGCACACACATACACACAAAATAAAATAATTTTAAGAAAACTTGGGTGGTGGTGGCATGTGCCTTTAATCCTAGCACTTAGGAGGCAGAAGTGGGTGGATCTCTGAGTTCAAAGCCACTTTCCTCTACAGANCAAGTTCCAGGACAGCTAGGTCTACACAAAGAAACCTTGTCTCAAAAAACCAAAAGAGAAGAAAAGGAAACAACAACAACAACAACAAAACCTAAAAGAAATTAAAACATGGTCACTTTTCTATCTTCCACCAAACCTTTTTGTGAGCCATCAATAAGCACCCAANTGTTTCCTCACCCACTTTGCTCTTTCCCAGAAATACACACATACTGTATTTTTTTTTTCAGAAAAGGTGGGCAGCCAGCATATCTGTTGTCTTTTTTTATTTTATTTATTTGTATTTTATTTATTAGAGAGAGTAGAAGAGAAACATCCTATTTCCCTACAGTGTTATTAATTTCAAATTAAAAGTAATTTTGTCCTGTTGTTTCAATATTGAAGGCTGAACCTAGAGCGTAATGGTAAAGGTGACTTCCTTACCACTGAACTGCATTCCCAGCCTTTTTAGTTTTTCTGTATTNAGATCAGGTCTCACTAAGTTGTCCAAGCTGCTTTTGACCTCACTGGGTAGCCCACAACGGTCTTGAACTTGCAGTCCTCCTGCTACCTCAGCCTCCAGAGGGCCTAGCACTGCAGACCCGTGCCATTAGGCCTGGCTTCTGTTTTCTACTCTGACTCAAAACAGAGTGCAGATAACCTCATCTTATCCGTNGGTTCTGATAATCCAATGTTAACATCTCAAGGAATGACTGCCAGGGGCTGGAGGAAGCTGACAAATGGAGAAATGATGGTCAGACGGTCACCAAGTTTTAGCTCTGAGGATGGATAAGTTCTATTCCATACAGCATGTTCTTGTAGCTAACAGTAGCACAGTGTAACTTAAACCCTGAGTGCTCGTGTTAAACATATTTACATTACCATAAGAATAAAATATAACCATAATACAAGGAGGAGAGCAAGCTTGGAAAGTGATGGGCATGTCTATGACCTTAACGGTGCGGCACTTCGTTCCAGCTCATTAAGTTGCATATATTAAACATGTATAGTATTTCGTGTCAATCATACTTTCATAAAGTGATTGAAAGAAAGAAACGTGTTTTCCCACCCAAGTTCCTCCATTTTCTACCTCAAAAATATACTCTACAATTCAAAATTATTTGGTGTGTGTGTGTATACACATCATGCTAAGACTTCTTCCTTTCCTATACGCAATGGCATTTGAACATAAAAATTGACAAACTCTGCTTTGAAATTTGGATTCACTGCTATTCCTGAGTCACGTCTATGCTTAAGCACTTTTCTTTGTGACTTTTTTTTTCACTAAAGACTCTTTAGGGATATTGTCTTTTTTTTAAGTTTAGGATTAATCTTGTATGATTAATACACATTTTTCCCTCTAGCTGGTTATCATGAAGGAATGGAAATCATCATGTAAAGTCTCCGTTATTGTCCTCTGTAAGACTCACAGTCTCCAAAATACTTTCAGGAGTGACATGAGTTCCATCNCCAGCATCCAGCATGTTTCAAAATACATGCTCAGCCCCTTTTAGCCATGACCTAGTTTTTCCAGGCAAACTTATATCCACAGGCTATTCATCCAGGTTTTCACAGGCTCTACGCATGCTCTCCGTCTCTGTCTCTCTGACAGCTCGCGTGTTCTCTCTCTCTCTC
>LZPO01076134.1:11202-34393 GCA_001675575.1 Neotoma lepida
CTGCCTGGATGCCCAAATGCCTTCAGACTTTGTTGGAGGATCTAAAGTAGCTCTGAAGGGGATAGCTATATTCTTGAACCATTTGATGATCTTTTTCCAACTTCTGCAAACTTGCAGAAACAGCACTTCTCCACTTTCAACCCTGATGTGTTTGGAAGTAGCTAGAGACAGAAAATTGTAGTGACTTCTAAGATGAATGATGGCAGGTCCCAACTTTTTTTTTTTGTAGACACCTGAGTTAGAAAATCTCTTGATTAGACTCAAACCCACTGCCTACTTTTTCAGGCACTCACCGAGCCTGCTTAAGAAGTNTTCNCCTCTTTAAGGTTCAGCACCCAAAACTCATCTTGTAAGTTACATGTTTTCAATCCGAGCACAGATGGACAGGATGACAAAGGCGGGTCTATCTATGAGGACAGCTGTTTGTTCCCGGGATGGAAACTCCTAATACCAGGCTGACAATGGTCTCCTTGTGTGTCCTTTCCTGATTCTGCAAGCTGCTGGGATCCCACCACCAGAGCTGTAGGCAGTAGTTTCCAGATCTCTGTTGCAGTTATCTCTGGAGACTGGCTACCTGGCATGCCCTGTCTCCATCCACACAGATAAGCATCTATAAACACTCACATAGCTCCTTTGGCTCTATTTGGGTTTTACTTTTCTTGAAAGAAACGGGAGTAGGTGGTTACTGAGGACCAAAGCCAGGGTCTCCTGGATGCCAGGCAAGTGCTCTAACCAATGAACTACGTCTCCAGTGCCAAATCCTTTATAATTTCGTCTGACAATGAATCTTGATGAAGACTCAGTGTGCTTCTCTCTTCTTTCCTTCCTTCTCATAATGGAGAAGAACAAAGATAAAAAAAATTGGATGCAGATAAATAAAATCTTTGGTGGTTTTGATTTTTTTCTACAACTTTTCTGTGGTGTTTAGTATGTTTGATTTTAGAAATTTTATTGCATTAAAAAGACAAAAGGTAGAAGAAAAACTTGAGATATCTTATAGAAGTGTGGGGTTCCCTGAATATATCATGTCCTCATGTTTTCCTATGTAACTATGGGCTATTTATTGATCCTCGTGGCTTTCTGGCTTTAGCCTTCCCTTTGTTGATGGCTTGCTCATGATTTTCTTTTGTAGCCATCAAGGTTGTCACACTAATGCTCATGTGACTGTAAGTCATAATACTTAAAATAAGACAGACAAACGCTATCTCCATTCATTCATACCATAAGTAAGGGACCACTGCATTCATTACCATATTAGTTGTTACCTATGGTCAAATCTGAAGGAATTCAATTAAAAAATAGTTATATAGATCCTTGAAAAAAAACGAAGCTTTTACCCACTGTACCATCTTGCTGGCCCAAATATCCTTTTCAGTAGGATTACACAGGACAATAATTTGGTTGCAATGCAAGAATGTTCCCCAGACCCCTGCAGGTGAGAGCTCAGCTGTAACAGCATGGCCTGAGGAGCTTTACAAATGGAGCTCCTGCTCCTCAAAGCACAGTGAGGTTTTATCTTTAAACAGAACACAAAACAGTTTGTTTCCAACCTGTCAACTTAATAACACTCTAAGAAAAAAGATTATTTCTGCTATACAGAGTTAAGGTGGTATGTTATGTTTTAAGCAGGAAAACAGAAAAATCAAAGATGGTTCTTCATCTGGGACCGTGTACTAAGGAAGAAGAACTATATTAAAACTCTAGATGCATCAAACCACCAAAAACCAGAGGTGCCACTTCACAATGACATCTATAGCCATCTAATTACGCACCACAAAAAAACCAACAAAACCCAGATCTGCTGGTAACTTACCAGCAAATAGCTACATAAACTTTCCCTAAGAACTGTGTATTACCCATAGTAACAATTTACATTTGTATTATTTTGTTTCTGTTTTCAAAATGCTTTCACACCCCCCGCTGCAATAAGCAAAATGGGATGTTATACAGTCTGCCAGATGTGGCTATAATGTAAATTGAGGCGAAGAAGGGAATATCTGGCCCATTAGGCAGTGGATGGAGTCAGGATAACTCCATCTTTGGCACATTGCATTATGTGAAGAGAAAGCCCAGACTATGCAGCAGGACTCCAATCAAAACAAAATCAAATGAAGCCGACAAAACCAATTAAAGGCAAGGCAGGAGAAACACATCAGGCATTTGAATCAAACTTTCTACCACTGGCCTCAACAGGGAAGGAATAAAAATAGAACTCCAGACTGGATTCCACTGGCTAATTTCAATTGCTTTTCATTTTCTCTTCAAATCTGGCACTCAGACTCATCACAGCTGGCACTAGATACACTGAGCAAGACATGCAGAAAGGACCAAGGAGAAAGAAGAGAGAGAAAAGCCTTACCAGCACAGCTACTAACACATCTAGAACCTCTCCTTGCAAAGGTAAACAGAACTATCCCAGAAAAACAAACAAAGTGACCAATGGAGCAGCAGATCTGGGAAGTGAAGGAGCTACGCCAGCCTTCTTTTAGGTTCTTCCTTACTGCTGCAACTTCCTGCATTAGGTGATGGCTTTTGTTGCTGTGAGAAGATGTCCAGTGGAAACAACCTAGGAGAGAAGGGGTTTCTTTTGGCTCATAGCTACAGAGCTGTCAATCCATCATGCTGGGAAGGGCATGTTGGAGCAGACAGGAAACAGAGAAAGAGACAGGGACCTGTGGGCAAAGGGAACAGGACGTAAAATTCACAAGCCCTCCTCTCGGTAGGTCTTACTTCTTACAATTCCCACAAGCTCTTTAAAGAACATGGTCAGCTGATGACAAGGCATGCAGACAAATGAACCTATTACAGGGACACTTCACATCCTAATCACACCAGCTCTGTCCCCTTCATCCATTCACACTCCCCACCCCTCANTCATAGGCCTTAGAAACGCATAAGATCTTCAGTGTGAGTCAGTTGAGGTCAGATGCTCTTAACCAGAATTTAATGCATAGAATTAGATGTCTAGAAATGANCTTAGAATTTTCTCCCTAATTTTCCACTTTCTGCATCAATTATCCTATGATAAAGTCCCTCCCCACCCCTCATATGTATCCACAGGAGATATGAACTCTGACTCAACACCTCTGCTGATTATAAATCAAGGTCCCCTGGGGTAGCTTCCTCCATTTCTGGATTGTTCTAATCAATNAACTGTTCTGTCATGCTAGCCAAAATTAGCCCCCTGTAGCTTCTCCTCATGTGAGAAATATCAAACCAGCCTTTCTCCTGGCAGCCTTTCACTTGTTTGAAGGCAGCTGTCACCCCCTACAGAGTACTATGTCCCAGCACTAAATATGCCAACTGCTCAGATGACATGATTTATAGGCTCTTCGGTCATTCCCTCTTGAACACATTGCAGTCCCTCTTCAAAAGTGTCATCTAGACAAATGGACTGAAATGCTGTAGGAGAAGCCTGAACACAAAACGGAAGCCTCTGTCTACTGCAACAAGAACCAAGGCACCAAGAGCCACATCCACAAGAAAGACAGCCTTGTTATCAGAGTGATGTTTTCCCCTGAAGAGGGAGAGAGAAGAGAAGTCACCCATGCTTTAATTCTCTTATTCTGGAATTAAATTTCAAACACGCTTGTGAGTGTGCACACACACACCACAGACACTCAGGGGGAGGGGTTGGCTAAGTGCAGGGATCTCTGCTAAGAACATTTTTTTCGGGGGGANNATTTCGAGACAGGGTTTCTTTGTGTAGCTTTGGAGCCTGTCCTGGAACTCCATCTGTAGACCAGGCTGGCCTTGAACTTACAGAGATCCACCTGCCTCTGCCTCCCGGGTGCTGAGATTAAAGGCGTGTGACACCACCACTCAGCTAAGGAAATTTTTAAGAGACAAATTAGTAAAATATGTCCCTGAAAAAGTCCACATGCAGCTAGGAAGATCACTTAGTCGTAAAGTACTTGCCTCAGCATGAGGACCTGAGCTCTATGCTCAGAAACCATGTAATAGCTGGGTGTAGTGGCTCATGCTCAGGATCCAGGGCTGGGAAAGACAGTAATGAGTGGATTCCTGGGGCTTGCTGACCTACCAGCCTAGCTGAATCAGAAAACCTCAAGTCCCAGTGAGAGGTCCTATCTCAAAAACAAGGTGGCTAGCTCCTGAGGAATAACAACTGAGGTTAATCTGTGGCTTCCGCATGAACACCTATGCCTAAATGCCCAGAGATTTGTGCACTTGCATACACACACATACATACACATACACACACACACACACACACACACACACACACACACACACACACCAAGCTTACGTACTATTTTTAACCCTTTGTTTTACCTTCCTTCTGTAACTTGAAATTGCACAGGGCTTTTTGGCATAATAGGCTGATACCAACCATTCATTTTAAAGGACCCCACTAGGCACAAACTACTCCTGGGAAAGGGTACTAGTTATTTTTGTTGCTATGATAAAACACAAACAAAATTACCTTACAGAAAAAGTTTATTTTGACTTACAGTTCCAGGGGAAGAGTCCATAATNGTGGAGGAGGCATGGCAGCTGATGTCCAGAACAGGAAGCTGAGAGATTACATCTCAACCATACATAGTTGTTACATAGAAGCAGAGAGTGAACTTGAAGTGGGGTAAGCCTATAAACCCTCAAAACTCACCCTCACTGATATACTTACTCTGGCAAAACCATGCCTCCTAAAGGTTCCATAACCTCTCAAAAAACCAAAAAGTCTGAAGTCCAAGGTCTCTTCTGAGACTCAAAGTAAAAGTAATCTCTCTCTCTCTCTCTCTCTCTCTCTCTCTCTCTCTCTCTCTCTCTCTCTCTTTTTCTCTCCCCCCACCCCGTGGTTTGAATAGGAGTGGGTTTCAGTGCTTGGCACATAAGGAGTGGCACTATTAGGAGGTGTGGCCTTTTTGGCATGGGTGTGGCTTTGTTGGAGGAAGTGTGTCACTGTGGAAGTGGGCTTTGAGATCTTATATGCTCAAGCTATGCCCAGCGTGGGACAGTCTTCTTCTGCCTGCAGATCAAGATGTAGAACTCTCAGNTCTTTCTCTAGCACCTGTCTGCCTGTACACTGCCATTTTTCTTGCTATGATGATTATGGACTAAACCTCTGAACTGTAAGCCAGCCCCAATTAAATGTTTTCCTTTATAAGAGTTGCCGTGGTCATGGTGTCTCTTCACAGCAATAGAAACTCTAACTAAGACACTTTCTCTTTTGGTTTTTCAAGACAGGGTTTTTCTGTGTAGCCCTGGTGGTCCTGGAACATGCTCTGTAGACCAAAACTCAGAGATCCACCTACCTCTGCCTCCTGAGTGCTGGGATTAAAGGCTGAGCCACCACCATCCCACCTCAAGGTAATCTGTTAACTGTGACTCTCTGAAAAAGCAAAGGACAGATTGCATACTTCTAACATACAATGACAGAGAATATGCATTCACATTCCAAAATGGAGGAATGGGGATGTAGTAAGGAAATACTAGACCAGCAATTTTTAACCTGTAGGTGGCATACTTTTGGGGTGTCGAATGAGCCTTTCACAGGGGTCACATATCAGATATTTACATTACAATTCATAACAGTAGAAAATTATAGTTAGGAAGTGGCAGTGAAAATGATTTTAAGGTTGGGGGTCACCACAATATGAGGAACTATATAGGAAGGTTGAGAACCAGTGTGCTAGACCAAAGCAAGACTGAAACTCAGCAGGGAAAATGCTAAATCCTGTAGCTCCATGTCCAGTGGCTGGNGTTTTATTTTTAAACACTTTAGTTGTTTTTGCCCCTGCAGCTTTGTATCTGCAACACATATCTCTCTCTTGGCCTGGGCACCACTTCCTGTATATAACTCTCCTTGGCAGATGCCTCATGACTCTGTCATCTCCAGTTTCTCCACTACACCCAGGCTTCACTTCCACAACTTCATACAGTGGCCTCTCAGGGCCTCCTTACAAGGACTCTACTGCCACATATTACCTGGCTCCAGTGGCTCTCTGAAACCGTGGAGGAAGAATCCATAAGCCCTTCACTCTTGCATCTTTCATGTTTCCAAAACTAGTACTACATGGTCAATATTGCCAAGTTCAGCTGCCAACTTGGGGTTGACCTTTGCCCTCTGACCACATTAGCAGCAACTACTTTCTAGAAGCAGGGACCACTTGGGCTTTCTTCAGTCACAAACTAGCTTAGTTGGGTGGGGTCTTGCCCTAAGGGCACCCCTCCCATTGCTCTAGTGCAGAGTAGAAGGCTTCTCCCTAACAGTGCTAATCCTCTTAATAATTACAGCCTCTCTTTCAGCACATAGCTTANCTGTGACATTAAGCTTNCTGGTGATGTTTCTCTCTACAAATTGTACCTTTTTTACTTCTTTCCATTTCAATTGCTTTTTTTTATTATAGACCTACTTTACTGTTATCAGTAACAACCATACCACAGACTTATCATTATGCTGCTATGAAATTTCATCCATCAAAAAATTAGTCCATTACCTTTCAATTTAGCCTCAGGCAAGTCTTTAGGACATGGGCAGAAGGCAGTCCAATTCATTGTGAAAATATCATACAAATGACCTCAAGCCCAGGTCAGTTCCCAATATTAGGGAATATTGTTCCCTTCTGAAACTACTTGAACTGTGCCACCACAACTGGCATTACTTTCAACACTACTATTTTCTAAGCTTCTACTAGAATGGTATGTTTAACTGTTTATAGCATTCAACTGCTTTTCTAGTCCAAAGTTCAAAAGTCTTCCTCATTCCTAAAAAATTATATATATATATATAACATATATATGTTCTATACAGCAACAAAACCCACTTCTCTGGTACCAACTTCTGTATCAGCTACTTTTTTTGCTGTGATAAAACACTATGACCAAAAGTGACTTAAGAAATAGTTTATCTTATAGTTCCAGAAGGAGAATCTGTGATGGCAGAGAAAGTATGGCATCAAGCAGCCATAGCCAGCAGCTGAAATATCACATCTCAACCTCACACAGGAAGCAGAGAGCAAANTGGAAGTGAAGTGAGCCTATAAACCCTCAAAGTCTATCCTACAAGTGAGTACTTCCTCCAGCAAGGCTGCATCTCCTAAAAGTTCTACACTGTCCCCAAATAATGNTGTCAACTGGCGACCAAGTGTTCAAATACCTGAGCCTATAGGGGACATTACTCCTTCAAACTACTTTAGAAAGTGAGCCTAACCTAACCCCCACAGCTCAGCAAGTCTGTTCCCTGTGGCCACAGGAATATTTCACTACTCCAGCACTTCTATGTCCAGTACCCCCATACTTCTCACCATAGTTCTCAGATCCTCACCCCATCTCCCTAGTCTGAAAGTTCTTCCAATTTCTCATAACTACAGCTAACTCCTTTTATGCCCAGGCATCCACTTTTATGCACTCAGAATTCCTTCTTTTGATTTCATCTTTCCAGCTCCCCAACAGGTCCTAGGCACAGAGACAATTTGGTCCACCAGAGAATCTCCAACACCTTGCATTCATTCACCTTGCCTCTCTTTTCTTCTAGAGAACCAGCAGATCTGGAGCAGAGCTTAGCATACACAAGGCCCTGTGTTCAATCCCTATCACAAACATGGATAAGGGAATACACAAACAGAGGCTGTTTATCTCCACCAGTAAGCCTTTTTTTCAGTCTCAGAATCCAAGTTTCAAAAATCATTGCTTTTTAGGTGACTGAGTGAGGGACTTCAGGAAAAAAACTGACCCTGATGTTGTAGAAGAAATGTGGTGCCAGAAGGTAGACCATGTGTGTAGCTTGGATTCTAACAGCTCCCTTGGGGGAAGGGGTGGGAAGATGCAGAGTCAACGACACAGACACTGGAAGTCCGTTGAAGGCAAATAACGAACTCATTTATTCAATAACAGGGAAGGCCTCCTTCCAGCACCCAGTCTGTGTGGTAGTTCCTCATTGACTGGGCATGATCAGGAACTCTGACATTGATCAGGAACTCTGACAGTGACTGTTGCTAGGCCCTCAGGCAAACTCTGCACAATCAGGAACTCTGACAGTGACTGTTGCTAGGTCCTCAGGCAGACTCTGCACAATCAGGAACTCTGACAGCAACTGTTGCTAGGTCCTCAGACAGACTCTGCATGATCTGGAACTCTGACAGCAACCAGGACCTCTGACAGTGACCAGGAACTCTGACAGCTCCTGTTGCTAGGCCCTCAGGCAGTCTCCAGGTTGGCTCTCAAGGAGTATGTTATGTGCATGCCTTGGCAACTTGTCTGAACCAATTTCCTCGACCCTATGGGCCTGTCCTACTACACATGTGGATTCCTGGATCAGCATCTCTAATGCCCAAACTGTCTGTGCATAGTTGTATTGATTAATTTTCTCATCACTGTGACAAGACCCCTGATAAAAACCACTTAAGGAAGGAAGGGTTCACTTTGTCTCAAAGCTTCAGAGGGTTTGGTCCATAGCATCTTAGCCCTGTTTTACTTGAACAGAACATTATGGTAATCAGAGAATTTTTTACTCTATGTCATATAGAAGCTGCGAAAAGAGATACAGGAAGGGGCCAAGGCAGGATATAGCCCTCAAGGATATACCTCTAATTATCTACTGTTGTGGGATATTTATTTACACTATGTGAAAATGTGTCATTGTGATTGGTTTAATAAAGAGTTGAACAGCCAATAGCTAGGCAGGAAAGAATAGGTGTGACTTCCAGGGAAAAAGAGGAACTCGGGAAGAATCTACACATGCAGGAGACACCAGCAAGATATGAAGCAAGTTAGAGATACAGAATGGGAGAGAGATAAAAGCCATGTGGCAGAATGTAGATTAATAGAAACAGGTTAATTCAAGTTGTAAGAGCTAGTTGGGGACAAGCCTAAGCTAAAGGCCAAGTTTTCATAATTAATAATAAATCTCTGTGTCATTATTTATGGGCTAGTGGTCCAAAGAAAGTCCAATGAGAAAGCCTACTATATTTGGTGTCCAATGTGGGACATGTAAATTCACATAGGGCCTGAAAAATCTGGAAAAAAGTTCTAAACATAGAGTCAGACATAGTTTCCTGGAGACGGCGGTCTCTCTGGAAGGCACCCTGTTCATGGTATGCAGAGACATAGTTCCTTTAAAGGCCCTGATGTGCAACAGAGCACTTAAGCAGCCAGTGCACTAGCAGCCAGCNCCATGTACTAAGCAGCAGGTGGTCTAACTGTTTAAGGCTTGGTGCACATGGTCAGAGAACACTGCAGGCACTTAGCAAAGCCAGGTCCAAACCAAAAAACCTCTATAGAGATACATTATGCTTAAAAAATGTGCTTAGGTGGGTATAGACAGTCATATAAATAAATAAATAAATAAATAAATAAATAGTTTAAAATAATAAACTATTAATAAATACTCTTTAAAGTATTTAATAATAAATAAATAATAAATAAATAAATAAATAATAAAATACTCTTTAAAGAAAGAGTAAAGTAATATAAAAAGAATAAGCCATGCAAGGACAGGAAATACACAAGTGTCTGGATCCTGTATGTTGCCTTGCTGACTTTGAATTTTTTAAATGGTGATGAGCTAAGGGCAAACACTGCTGAGAGACATTGGATTTTAAAAAAACTACTGAATTAAACAAGCCTATATAATTTAAGGATGTCTTAACTTTAAAATGGAAGTCAAAAAATATGTTGCATTGCAGGAGAGGTTATGCTTTTGCTTCCATAGGAAACAAAAAGCTATGGATTCTTTCAAAATTAATAAAGACCAGATTCAGGGGAGACCTCCTGAAAACCTTGGTTATAGACATGAAGGAAGAAGNCAAGAAAAGCTACAAGAAAGGTGATGTATATGCACTCTACTATGGGAACATCTCTGAGACTGGATGAGACATGATAAATATTGTTAGTTACAGAGTCCTCATTACTTATTACATACCATCCTTTCATGTGACATGGATGGAGATTTATATTAGAGTTTGGTTATGAAGTCCAAAGGACTTATAAAGTTGACAGATGTCTTTTACCTACTCAAACATAAAACAGAAAATCATCATTAGCTGATTTGTGCACACCGCACATTCCATACTTGTGTTAAAACAGATATGTATGTTACATTTAAAAGTTTGTGTGTTTTCGGGAAAAAAAAAAGGACCAGACACCAGTGAAGAAGACAGGTAGCTCAGGTGATCCAGCCTCACAGAATGTCTCTGTTACAGTTTCCTCAAAAATCTAAATCCAGGACAACTTCAAAACTGCTAGCTGAGATGATCCAGCCTCACAGACTACTCTTGCCAGGACTTCAGATAAGCCCTGCACTTTCCCATCACACAGAGACTGGACAACAAATGATATAGCTAGTGCTCCCAAGACTNGACCATTATCTCAATTTTCTCAGGGTCCCTTAAAGATGGCATCACCCCCCACACTGCAGGAAGTAATTTTTTATTAAAAGATTTTCTATTTATTTTATATACCAATCACAGAACCCCCTCTCCTCAACCCACCCACCCCCATTCCCAGCTCCTCCAAAGCGAGGTCTCCCATGGAGAGTCCCCAGAGTCTGGTACATTCAGTTGAGGCAGGTCCAAGACCCTCCTCCCTGCGCCAAGGCTGTGGCAGGTGACCCACCATAGGCACTGGGCTGCAGGAAGTAATTTTAAGAATATGATACCCGTATTCTCAAGAGGTGGGGGTGGGTGATTTTTGGTCAGTCAGTGGGTTATGGATATTTATAATCATTTAGGGGGGTTGGTTGAAAGTTGTTATTGGTCATGCTCAGGGAAGAAACTAAGGAAAGGAGATTAGATTAGGAAATCTCATTCTGAAAAGAAAAAAAGGGAGGAATATAGGGATGACAGAAAAAAGGATAGATTATTGAATCTATTTTTAAACTAAAAAAAAGCAACTACTAGTCTCAAATATTTGAAATTGGTATGGATTTTTGTATATTGATACAAATTTAAGGTTATTTTGTTAGAATATACTATATGTGTATGTTTCTACTCTTGTTTAAGGTATTGTACATATACANCTCATTTAAAAATATAATGTAAAGTTCTAGTCTTTAAAAACTATTTAGGATAATAAAGAAATGCAGGTTAGTAGTCAGTCATCTGTAACAATCAAACTTATGTTAGGTATGTTTTCAAGGTCATACAGATGGAGTTTAGATAGATGGTCTTCAAACACTTCAGAGATCTACAGACTATAGCATTTAAGATGTTTTAATAACACAAGGCTTTTCATGAAAGTAAGACGTGTCTGCTTCTGG
Organism: Neotoma lepida; assembly: GCA_001675575.1. NCBI lineage: Eukaryota > Metazoa > Chordata > Mammalia > Rodentia > Cricetidae > Neotoma > Neotoma lepida. The sequence goes on from LZPO01076134.1 coordinate 22,418, forward strand.
CAACACCAATCTAATTAAGAAAAGATGACGGGCATTGAAGAACCTCCATATGGATTTTGCTTACATTGTGACAAATTTAGCCACTGGACAAGAAACTGTCTTTGCCTCAACTGCTGACAGTATGCTGTCCAAATTGGACAAGCAGAACACAACAAAAGATGATTGCCAAACTTTGCCAAGACAAAGTAAGATAGTTCTTCAAAAATTCCTACTTCACAAAAAAAGTCTGTCAGATATTCTAGACCTGTAGGCCAAAGACNGATTTTCTACCTCCTAAAGGCTCCATAACCTCAAACAGTACCACCAGCTGGGCACCAAGTGTTCCAACACAGGAGCCCATGGAANACATGTCACAGTAAGACCACAACAGTAGTTATTGACAAGATGAAACAAAAAAGGAAATATTTTGCTCATTTGTGGTTTTATAATTTGTACCTTTCAAATTATTTCCAAAACTCATTCAGTAGGATTGGTTTAAGTGAACATACTTTAAAATACCTGTTATAGTGAGTAGTAGCTCACAGAAGAGTTTATGATACTCTGTTCCATACATGGATCCTTTGAGACACAGGCTTGAGGCCTTAGAAGNGGGACAGCCATAGGACAGTCACTTTTTTGCAGGGTAGAGTTTCTAGAGCTAGTTTGCACTTAGATGATGAAGTGTGCTGTGTTATTTGGGGAAGCTGACGTGCCATGCACACATTCCAGATTTCATGCTCTGGCCTGGTGGACCTGAGTCACAGTGACTGATGGAAGAGAATGCTGACCTCGAGTTAAGGGCTAGTAGGCTGATTAATAGCCGCTGTGTGAGCTTTGAGTATCTAACAGATGCATCATTAGCTCCCAGCAAACATCCAACCTTTGGAGGTCATGGTTATGATTACAGACCACTAAATACACAAATACCATAAAACAGATCAAATGGCCTTTTTATGTGCTGGGGATATTTAAAAACTGAGCTGTGTGGCCCATGAATACAGATTCTGTTAGTCTAAGATTTTGCTGAGCTTTCAGAAGCAAGTGCAGAAACTGTTAGCTGTGGTGTCTTAGGGTTTCTATTGCTGTGACAAAACACCATGACCATAAAGCAGGTTTATTTGGCTTACACTTCCATATTGCTGTTTATATTGAAAGAAGTCAGGACAGGAACTCAAACAGGGCAGGATCCTGGAGGCAGGAGATGATGCAGAGGCCATAGAGAGGTGCTGCTTACTGGCATGCTTCCCCTGGCTTGCTCAGCTTGCTTTCTTAAAGAACCCAGGACCACCAGCCAAGGGATGGTACCACCCACCATGGGCTGGGCCCTCCTCCATTGATCACTAATTAAGAAAGTGCCTTACAGCTGGATCTCATGGAGGCATTTCCTCAATTGAGGCTCCTTCCTAGCTGATGACTCTAGCTAGGGTCAAGTTGACACATAAAACCAGCCAGTACATGCAGCATACCTCAACATCAATACTGCATTAAAATTTAACCATTCAGTCATGTTTATGAGAAATTTTCACTATAATCCAGTATTTTCAGGACCTCACAATTTAACTTGGTTCAACATTATCTTTTGGCAAATTAATTATTTTCACTTCAATCTCCAGGGAATATTTTTAAAACTCAGTCTTTAAAATTATTTAAATGTTAGGAAAGATAAAACCAGCACTCAAATGGTATTCTTTCTTATGTGGAGAATACATCCAGTCCCTTATAGGAAGGCAACATTTTGGTTTCTTGGTTACTAAGTACCATAAGGTCCAGTAAAAATCATTCTAAACTTACAATATGTGAAAATGCCCCTGAAGTGGGTAACTACCAGAACTGTTTAGTTTTTTAATTTCTACTTTAGATCTTCTCCAGGCTGAGGGGAAAGGAGGAAGAGAAGAGAGAAATGACAGACACAGAAGAGTTGACTGACAAAATCAGACAAGTACAGTAATAACAATTGAGGGGAAATGCAGGTTACAGCTATTCCCAATCTCATTAGAAACCGGACTTGTGATGGTTTGAACTGTGAGGATGTAAGTCTGTGTTGTTTAAGCCATTCAGTCTGGGGTATTTGGCTAGCAGCCAACACAACAAACCAATACACTTGGACAAAACCCATGTAGTCACTTTCAACACATGAGGGCTTAGAGTATAATTAAGTATGAGGAAAACTGTGATGACACCAGCCTTACATTTCCTTCCAGGTCTTGTCAACATAGAAGACAGTAGAATCTAATTATTTGTACATATCTTTTTCATTTTGTTTTAATTTGGGTTTTTGGTACTGTTGTTTGGGGACAGAGTCTCACTACGTAGCCTTGGCTGGCTTGAACCCATTATGTAGATCCACCTACCTGCCTCTGTGACTAATATTGGAAATAAAGGTATGCACCACCATGCCTGGCTTGTACATGTCTTATAAGCCACAAAATAAATAAGACTTTCAATATCACGCAGTAAAGTCAAGTTTTCGTTAATAAACTGTATTTGAATCTAAATGTGCAACAATAGAAGACTGATAAATGTTGATGCTTTGTCTACATAACAATGGATTGTTGCTTTGGGAATCTGCAAAAAGTATTTGTGTTTTCTTAAATAACAAGTTAAAGTGACAAAAATTTAAAGGGTAATGTAAATTGAAAGTAATTATAATAGATGGCTGGAATATGAATCACTTTCCTGGCATTTTTATTTTCTGAATGTTGTAAGACAGTCTTCTTATAAATTTTTAAAATAAATTCAAAGCACCTTTGGATCTCTTTAGTAGAGAGCTGTCTTTCACNAGCTAACTGTGTCTTTTATTTGTTATTAAAGATTCCAATTTGGATTCAAATTTCATTTAACTGCTAGTACTGTCGTTTTAAATATTTAGAGTCAAAAAATGACTAAATCAAACCAATAAAATGTTTCAATTTTGATGAAATTTGAAAGCTCTAATTTAACACATAACCACATACTGTTCAAGAAGAGTANTGTGGCACCTGGATATACTTACCTGTCTATAAACAAGGTGTGTATCNGGGACTAGAGAGGGCTCAGCAGTTGCTTGCTGCTGTAGCAGAGGACTCTTCTTCATACCCCAGCACCCATGTCAGGTGGCTTATAATCCATCTGTAGCTCCACTTTCAGAAAGATCTAATGCCTCTGGTCTCCATCGGTACCTGCACTCACCCATGTGCACATACCCATACATAGACATATGCATATAACAATATACATATCATAATTAAGAATATTATAATACATCTTTTTAAAAGTTAAGATTATCTAACACTTCCGGTGCAAATGAAATGATGTTCTTAGAAAGAGAAAGTCACTTGCCCCTCACCAAAGCTGGTCCAGATGGTTAAGTGTGAGTGGGTAACATGGGCCTCAGGCTGTTTATCATTCCCTTAAACNCTCAACATTCACAAATCATTTCTAAGGTAGAGTTAAGGCCTTGGCTTTTCATCCAAATTGTCTAAATTTGAATATTTATACCATCCCTACTAGCTTTCTGACGTGTGTGTTAGTCAAGATGAGTTAGGATGGCTATGGCAATGCTGAAGCATGTGGTTTATTTCTTATTTATGCTCATTTCCATCATGATGGAAGATGGAATTTTACTCCACACAGTTACTCAGGAATCCAGGGTGAGGGAGACCCTCGCATGTGGTGGCCATAGATACACTTCATCTATTTTAAGCACCAGAGAAGCTCATAGTAGCAATTAAATGCTCCAGCAGAGAAGTGACCCACCACACAGAAATATCACATACATCACTTCTACTCACACCTCATTGTCCATCACTAGTCACAAGACCACCTAACTGTGAGAGGGTAGGAAAGTGAATCCCCCAGCATGCCTACAAGGAAAAGACCTAGGGAAAGATGAACACCTTGAAGACATCTCAGAATCATTACTTCATCCTTGTGGCTCCATTTCTCTAGCTGTAGGATGAAGATAATAATCATGACTGTCTGCTGAAGTTACTGTAAGCACTATGTTATTATGCACAGAATATTTTTAANTGTCCCAAGCAGTGGGCATAAAAAGAGGAGATGGCTCTCTCCACCCTCAAAGTCCACACATTAGTATAGAACACGATTATGTATGTGATAATTCATCAGGAAACACAATTGATCTAACTTTGGGAAATGGTGCTCATTCCGTCTACTCAGTAATGTAGAGGGGTGACAACATGGGAGCACAGAATTGGCAACGGGGTGGCGGTTACTGGTTTGGCTCTCAGCTCTACCATTTATTTGCTGTGACTTAGTGACTTAAGCACTCCTAAGCTTTAGGTTATCATTTGCTGTAAGACACTGAACTTAAAAATATCCACCTGGGATTAGTTTAATGAGAAACAGCATCACATGCAACGTTCAGTTCAATTAGTCGGAGCTATTATTTTAAATACATTCTTAAACGTTCCAGACAGAAACATCACACTGACAAATATGTATAGATGTTCTGTAAGCCNTCCCATGATTAGTGAGAAACAGAATTTAGCTAGCTTATCCCTTATGGGGGTTATTTCAGTTTAAACTGGAAAATAAAGAATAAAAACATGGCCAGAGAGATGGTTCAGTGTTTAGGAGCACTGCCTGCTCTTCCAGAGGACCTGTGTACCGATTTCAGCACCCACGCTGGGGGGCTCACAACTGCCTGTAACTCCACCTCCAAGGGACCCAACGCTTCTATACTCAAAAAGATACACATACATGCAAATAAATAAAAAATAAATTATTCAATAGAAAAAACAAACCAAAACCTACATAGCCCAGAAGGAGATATGTCTTGATCTAGTCTTCTTCTTCTTTTGTACTAGCTGTGTCACTAAAATATTTACAATTTTGCAACATCCCAAAGGGCATCTCCTTTTGACTTCTGCTTCCTCTAGTCCACTTCCGTCTTCTTCCATCTTCCTGTATTGAGCCTCTGGGGAGGGCTTATCACGTCCCTGCTCCTAGTAGCTCCACACCTTGCTGCCTCCATGCATAAAATCTATAAAATGGTCAAGANAGAATAAAGGATGCTCAGGGTAAATCAACTGAGAAGAACATCTTTGGATGGTCTTTTAATTCATACTCATGAGTTTTCAAGCCACCTATCCCAACACTTTGAATATTGTCCTTGGTCAAGCATCTTTTCTGTCATCCATCTTTTCCTGTATGTGATTGTTCAGACAGCACAGCGCATCAGGATGAGTATTCACTGTCAACCAAAGTTAATTTCTGAATAAGACCATCATATGGCTCCCATTTCTACTGCAGGGTTGAAAGAAATGGCTTTAAGCCCACAATATGATAGAGAGTTGGTATTTCCTTAAATGTGGATTTTGTAATAGTTGTCCTGTGTAATTTCTAATATCTCTAGGCAATCAATTTCAATATATAATGAAAGCTTACAACACAGCAATAAATTAACAGATTAACCTTTTATGAATCATTTGTACTTCCCCTAGAATCAGAATAAGCTTCACAAGCCACCACCCTGGGTGTGGCACTGTAAACATTAGGAATCTAAGAGTGTGAGAAGAGTTTGATCCTAGGCCTTTCCCATCCAACCAGCTACTTGGTGAACCACATAGAGCTCAAGAAGCAGGGCTCTTTCCCTCCCGTGCTCTATCCCCAGACATCAAACACCAGAGCATCCTATGTGCGGTTCTCAACTGTAGTCCATGGACTCCTTCCTCCACGGCACAGCACTGCCAACCTTGCCTCCAGACACTCATCTTTCTTCTTCTATCCCTGCCCCATGCATGNCCACAGTCTCTTACTCCTCTCTCCCTGACAGTCAATGTAAAGGACCCCACAAAGGAGAAGCCAGTGTTTTTGACTGGGATGAGGCTGTGTCTTCTTCAGTAGCTAGCTAGGCCCCTCAGGTGCCCCAATTATCTTTTCTAAAGCATCTCTGCTTCCTTTCTTTCTATCATTGCAGCTGCACATTTCTTCTCTCTTTTTTGTGAGAAGTCCAAACTAAATGATGTGTGTATGTCTCATTTGGGAGCAATGTTCAGTCCTGTTTCACAGTGTATATTATGTTCCTTTGTATGTTCAATTATTCCTTTTCATGAATTAATACTTCTTTTTGTAACATAACTTTTTATTTTAAAAGTATTCTTTTTAAATATTTATTTTACTTAAAATTTACTATATAAATGTTTGTATCTATNTCTGTGTGGTTATGTAGATGTGAGTACAGTGCTCTTGAAGNCCAGAAAAAGGCATCAGATCCCCTGGAGTTACAGATTGTTGTCAGTCACCCAAAATGGATGCTAGGATCTGAACCATGAAGTCATCTCTTCAGCCTCTAAAAATTATTCTTTGGACCTGATGAGATTACTCNGCGNGTAAAGGAGCTTGGTGCAAGACTGATGACCTAAGTTAGATTTCCCAGTTGCCTATATGGTAGAAGGAGAAAACCAACTCTCACAAACTGTCCCAGTCTGACCTTCATATGTGCACTATAGCACTCATGAATGCACACATGAGTGTGGAAACGCACACACACACACACACACACACACACACACACACACGTTAAATAAATAAATATTGTTTCAAATAAAAAAAATTATTTTTTCTTATTTACTCTTTCAACAAGTATTTTTTCCTGCTAATGAAGCAATGGGGATGAATAAGGCCTTTCTCATAGAACTTTCATTTTGTTGGGGCAAACAAACATTGAACAATAAATCACATAGGTATTTGATTACAGTTGTGTTACGTTCTTAGAAGGAGAAAAACAGGTTCATAAGAGAATATGCAATAAGGCCCTTGAACTCATCTAAAGTGGGAGAAAGGCCTCCTTGAGGACACGTAGACTGAGCTGAGAAGAAATTGGCTGGGAAGAAGATGAGGCCAACAGGTGGGAAGGAATGGGGACCAGGGATGATAATGGGGGGTGGAAGTGCTGGTGCTGGTGAATACAATCAAACTACCAGTTAGATATTTCTGAAAATGTCCTAATGGAACCACTATTTTATAATTATTATAATATAATTCATATATACTATTTTAATATAAAGGAAATTGTNGAAAAGANATGGGTNGAGCAGGGGCAAGTNCCACAGAAGAAACATCCCAGAAACAGAAACAACAGAAGCAGAAGCCCTGGTGAAGGCAAAAGCTAGCTTCTCTGGAGAACTAAAGAATAGAGCTGAAATGTAAATATGAAGGAGATGGATAGCCTTGAGGGAGCTGAGAAGCAGGGAGGGAACAGGCCATGCTAGAGGCTTTGGTCTTTACCAGATGAGGCATAGAAATTTTTGAAAGATGGTNATATGATGTGACTTGTTAGAATATAAAATGCCCCCACAGGCTCAAGTGTTCCAACATTCGGTCCCCAGGTGGTGGCACTGTTTGGGGAGGTTGTGTAACCTTTATTAGAGAGATTGATGGAGGAAGTGGGATGTTAGGTGCAAGCCTGGGGGTTGTATAGGTCAGCCCTGCTGCCTATGCTCTAGCTACTTCCTGACTGTGGCTGTGCCCAGCTGCCTCATCCTCTGCTGCCATGGCTTTCCCCACCACCACAGATTGTATTCCTTCAAACTGTAATTCCAAATAAGCCCTTCCCCCTCTTAAGTATTTATTGTGAGAAAGGTAACTAATATATGATTTTTCTTTCTTTCCTTTGTTTTTTTTTTATACTTAAAAAAGTATGTGTATGTGTCTTCATGAGGTTGTTGCATGTGAGTGCAAGTGCCTGAAGAGACCAGAGGTGTTGAGTTCCCCAGGAGCTGGAGTTACAAGTGGTTGTGAACCACCCAGTGTAGGTGCCGGGCTCCATAATTCGGTTCTCTACAATAGTATACACTTTTAGTGGCTGAGCCATCTGTGCAGCCCAAAGTATTTTTCTTTAAAAAAAAAAAAGGCATTCTAACTGCCATATAGATAGTTATTAGAGGACAGGAAACTACTTCTTAGTTTTAATGAGAGATGGTAGTAGGCTGGCCTAGCTTGTGCTGATAAAACTGAAANGGTGGGCTGTTCTAAGGTAAGTTTAGTAGGTCAGATTGCCAAACTAAGGCTTGAAAATTCAGTGTTAAATATGAATTTAAGTCTAAAGGTGGAAATAACTGGGTAAACTCCAGAAATTCTCTATTTTAAATGGGTGACAGAGTAATTTTCTTTGAGACAATGATGTTTATGCAGAGACTAGGGTTAGAGAAAGGCCTGGTTTATGCATAAATGTAACTATAGAATTCTAAGTTCTTGGAGCCTTACACAGCTTTATATAAAATGCAATGGTTGAGATAATATACATTAACTTCATGTATATTTACATTGAATTTGAATACATNTCTAACATGTATTTATTATGATTATCCAAAGCATGCCCTTCAGAACTATGGCATCTGGAAGTGGTAGCAGAGGCCTCTATCTAGTTCCAGCTACTCAGGGGGCTGAGGCAAGAATTAGAGGTTCACATGAGCTACAGAGCAAATTCAAGGTCAGTTTAGGCAATTTTAGAGAGATTCTGCCTCAAAATAAAAATAAATAACAGAGATGGAGCTGTAACTCAGCAGTAGAGTGTACAAGGCACTAGGTTTAATCCTCATCCTCAGCAGTGCATTAGGGAGGTGGGGGAGAGGGAGGAAGGGAGAGAGGAAGGGAGGGAGAGAGGAAGGGAGGGAGAGGGAAAGAAAGCCTGTGACAAATTCTGAGATGTTCAGGTCACATTTCTGTTAAATGCTGGTCTGAGACTGGGCTACTCTCATCCTGGCTGGTTTCCTTGTGAAGTGAAGTGGTTAGAGCTTGTGTTTATATTATGTAAGTTACNTGGCACCTGAGGATATAATGCTGCTTTGTTCTTCCTCACTCCAAAGAAAAGGGGGACTCAGAGCAACTGGAACCACTGGTTTCAAGTGAAGCCAAACACGGTACAGACAGCAGTTGAACTGAAGAATTGCTAGCTGTCTTCATTTCGTGCAGCCTTCTGGAGTCAGATTCATTTCTGGCTCTTGAGAAGGTCTGAATATCGAGNATGGACTGTGGCCATCTGGTGTTTTTGAGGAGGTGCCATTGGATGATGACGACAGTACTGGGCTAGGAGTCAGGAAACAAGAGTCCCATGGCAGTTCTAGCCTGGATTCCTGACTGCCTCCAGTTGGCTACTTGGTCTCTTTGAGCCTTGGTTTTTCATCTCTGGAACTGGCACTAGATTAAGNTCAGTGTCACCATAATGCTCACTCTGACTCAAANGGAAAATATAAAGACNCCNACCTAACATTACACCTGCAGTCTCTTCAGTCACTGTGTTAAGAAATGAGAACTCACTATGTATCAGTTATTATTGTAGGCATCAGGCACAGGGCAGTAAACAGGAACCCACAAAAATCCTCATGGAATTTACATACTCATATCTGCAGTGGCTCCATTTACATTTATAACATCTTAGCAAACACTTCAAGAAAGGCTTTTGTTTATTTAATATTCAACTAAGCAAATTTTTCTTTTTAATTTTTAATTAACAATTTTTCTTTTTAATACTTCTCTCAAGTNCTGCCTCATTTGTCCAGGAAACCNTTCCTCTGAAGACTTCTGTATTTGGAGCAATGCTACTTATTCATGAATTGCATGTATATTTATATTTTGACACATATAAAAATAATTCTGATTAAAAGAATTTGTTGGTGTTAGTCATTTCTATCTGAACATAAACTCCTTGAACAAATGACCATTTAGTGCCAACATCCTTAGCAGAGTGCTGGGTAGAGCGGTGGCCAGTAACTACATTCTTGCCAAGTGGATCTGTACTTCTGGAACACACTGTATCTGAAACTCAGGCCCTCACTGACTTGTGTAGGAAGAGCCAGCCCTCACAGCAAGATTCTGCCTATCTGCCTATCTGACTTTTGGACTCTGGCCAGGTTCCCTTTGCTCTCCCTGCCCTTTTCTGTCCCTATGTTTCTTTCTCACCCAAGGCTCAGGCAGACTGGAAATTTCCCCAGTAGATTTCTGAGCACAGAGGCCTCCAAAGTGATCAAGCACATGAGCCAGGTGTTGTGGCACACACCTTTAGTTCCAGCACTAGAAGTCAGAGANAGGTGGATCTCTGCAACAGGCCAGCCAAGACTACATGGTAATACTGTGTCACAAAATGAAACAAAAGTGATTGAGCACATCATAAGAAATACAGAAGACTCAATGAGGGGTAAGAAGATATTAGTATACTTGGATTCTATAATTTATATATGTGCACACAAACCTTGTGCATGTTTATGTATATACAAAATACATNGATATGCCAGTATGTACATATATAAAAATAAATACAAGTGTATATATGCACAGATATATATATATGTGTGTATGTGTATGTATATACACATTTAGATTCATTAAAATCTATGCATGCACATACACTTAGACAAATGGGTGTATATGCAAAAATACACACTTGTGTGCCTATAAATGTATGTGCATGTTCATATGTATGTACTGACATATGCATGCATACTTGTATGTACAAACATACATATGAGCATTAGCTCATACTCTTATGTGTACATGCATGCATACATGTGCATGTATATGCACAAANATACATTTACTTTTTATAAAAAAAGAAGAAACATTAAGATTTGCTGACATGGATCAATATCAGCACACTCACTTGGCAAACCTCTCTGGTGGCCCCTTGGCATGTACTGTACCCAGGTCCCTTGAGGGAAGTAGAGAATGACTCTTCTTCAGCAAAAGAGTCACTGAGAGTTCAATGGGGTAGATTTACAGATTACATCTGGTTTTAGCTAGTTTGCCCTCACAAATAAGAAAGCAACTTTTAAAGATTCTTACCTGGAGAACCAATTTGGACATAATTCCACCAGTGTCAAGGACTTGTGTGGTGCTCAGTGGATGTCAGGCGCTGTCTAAGTGCACATCTCTGTCCACCCAGCTCACCATGATGAACACCACACTTTCATTCCTGCTTAGCCATGAGAAAAATGGACAGTTTAAGTTAGTGCAGAGCAGTGTTTGCACTGAGATGGTCTGTCCTCACTCAGTGCCGGTTACCACAACACTCTGCTGTCTGTGAACAAAAGGAAACCAAAAAATAATAAGCAAATGTTTCTCTCTCTTGGTTCACTGTCTCACTCAGACATCTCAGGAAGCTAGGAAGCCAAAGCTTGGAACATGTACTGAGTTTACAAACAATCAAACTAANGTACATGGATGCTTTCCCAAGTACTCAATAGGTCAAATAAATGTGGAGACTGCTGCCCAAGACATGGACAGGTAGTTAGCTGACTTTCTTCGAGGGCTCAGCAATATTATGCTCCAAAATTTTGGTTGTCATTTGAGAGTCTGTGTGGTTAACAGTTTTATGATAAAATTGCACTTTCTACTTGTAGACAATGTTAGAATTTCCCAAACTACTATGAAAAGTTTTTTTAAACCTACTCAAATAGCTTATCCTAATGACCAAAAAGTAAGACTTTGGGTAACATTTATGATCTTCTCATGCTCTCCCTCGCAGCTTCCACCCCCAGGAGTGTCTCCTCAGTGTGTATCTACTGGAGCTGTCAGCATTCAGTTTAATCTTAGCCACTGCATCACACATGTGACCCAGACTGAGTCAATCACAGGAAAAGAGGCCCCCTTGTCTCTCTCAAAAGGTTCTACCAATCAACTAGGGCCATGATCTGACAGATNCTGTTTCCCTATCCTCAGGATTCCATGTTCACACCCACAACTATACCTTTTCTTCATGGTGATATGTTTTTAGTTACAAGTAGGGCTGTTATGTNGCCATGTTAGTTATGCTATGTATGTGGGGGTTTGGCTAGGAGCAAATGGAAGCCCCCACTGGGACCAGACTCTGCTCATCAAGCTGTGAGCCCTGATGCAGTTTTCCAGTGCTAAGCTAGTGCGAGCAACCTGAGAGTAGAAAACATTATCAGTCACTCATCTCCCACAGACCCTGATGGCATGCCTCATCAGAAAACTCTCAACAAATATCTGTTGAATTGAATTTCAGACACACAATTCTGACATCCTTCATTATTTTTC
>LZPO01076134.1:37069-75652 GCA_001675575.1 Neotoma lepida
TTTTTAATGAAAATTTTCACTTTTAGGGAGAGAAATTGATAATCTTCTAGGAAGATCATAAGAATTAAGTGATAAAAACTGAGGAGAAATGGGTCATTGTATGTGGTGAAACTCAAACATGTAAAAACTGTTTAAACTTTTAAAATGTAAAGCATCAAAGCCTATTAGCTGATATCTTAAAAAAAGAAGGTCCAGAGACTAACAATCACTCAACTTGCTAAGCAGTAAAAGTGACAAAGGGCAGAGATGCGGAAGGGGTGGAAAGGAGGGAGGGAAAGAGAGAGAGAGAGAGCCTGTTTTCCCACAAGTGTTTTAAATTTGAAATTTAAAATGCTGCTTTGTTTTCATTTGCATTTCATTGAATTATGAGTAAAGCTGAACATATTTTCAGCTGTTTATTGATGATTTGTAGTTCATCATTAATAAAACAGTTTAAACATTTTCATTGAGCTATTCATAGTTTCCTTATTGATTTATAAGAACTTTTATATAAAACATTTATCATTTGTTGTTGTTACAAATTTTTAACTGGTATTTTGTTTTTAATTTATATTAATATATTTCCACATGAAAGTTACAATTTTTAATAATTTAATTTTATTATGATAAACATTACATTAATATTATTATTAATAGTATATATTATGGCATATCATATAATATATGATAAATGTTATAATAAATAATTTATTTTAAAATATTAATAAGCCACTTTTTTATACTTCTTGTTTCATTTTTTGTTCCAGACTTTTACTATAAAATATTCATTTTTCATTGAGGATTACCTATAATCCTCAGAATGCTATAAAGTAATTATTATACCTTCTCCTTTAATATCCTCAAGCAATACTGAGATCTCTTCAAATGCCAAACTTACAACCATTATTCTATCACCAAGATCTTACGAAATCATTTCAGAAAGATTAGCAACATGCCACCAACTTTATTAGATGCCTCCTTGTTACTTCACCTTGACATCTGAGTGCCTGCAAAGCCCTAGGCTTGTCCCACATANAAACTGTAATCATTTTCATGGCGATAGCATGTGAGTGCAGAAAGGTCAACAACATGACNCAAAAAGCACAGCTGTTGAGTCATTGTTCTTAGAAACTAGATTGGTTTTCTAGCTAAGTGACTAGTTTATCAATTAACTCAACAAGCACCCAAGTCAGTGGTTCTCAACCTGTGGGTCATTACCCCAAAGGGGTACATCAGAAGTCTTGCATATCAGATATTTACATTACAATTCATAACAGTAGCAAAGTTACAACTATGAAGTAGCATGAAATAATTTTATGGTTGGTGTCACCACAACATGAGGAACTGTATTAAAGGGTCACAGCATTAGGAAGGTTGAGAACCACTCTTCTAAGACCACCTACTCTAACAGTGTCAAAGCTGTATATTCCCTAATGGAGCTGTCCAATGCAGAAATAACTGTGGCTNGCACANNCTGATGGCTTTCTATATACCAGGAAGTATATCAAACTCTGCCTACACTTTTTATCAATTTTCTTACTTTTAGGATGGGATAACAGTATACTTATGAATATAATCATTGAAATAATTAAGTGAAAAAAATATATGTGAAACTCCTAGAATGAGNTCTGGTGGATATTTTATTAATTATGAAAGCTAGGCCTTAGCTTAGGCTTGTCCCATTAGCTCTTATAACTTAAATTAACCCATTTATAGTAATCTATGTTTTGCCTCGTGGTTTTTTACCTTTCTTTCATCTTGCACCTCCTGTTTCTTCTTCATCTTCTGACAACTCTGCCCTTCTTCCCTGAGTCCTCTCTGTCCCNTACCTAACCTCTTTCTAGCTATTGGCCATTCAGCTTTTTATTACACCAATCACAGCAATACATTTTTCACACAGTGTACAAATATCCCACAACAGTGCTTCATCACAGAAACAGTGACCCTGACTAAGATACTCCTATTTCATTAAATCAACTCTTAGCAAGAGGAAAGAATGCAGAAAGGATTTCAAGAAACAGGTCATGAGTTGGAGATAACAGTGTAAGCATGAATGAAAAAGAGGGTGACAGAGCCGGCACCTCCCTTCCAGCTCACTAAAGTAATAGAGTGGCATGCTTGAGACAGATTTGGAAACACTTCCACTTTGTCATTTGTCCAGAATGATGCATGCACTAGCCAGGGACACTACAGGTGGCAAGTTGAGTTCTTCCCTTTAGATCAAATTTATAGAGGCATCAACATTTCAATAGTCAAAAGAATCTTTTTGTTTGCTTGGTTGGTTTTTGTTTTTGTTTCTCGAGACAGGGTTTCTCTGTGGAGCCCCAGCTGTCCTGGAACTCACTCTCTCTGTAGACCAAATGTCAAGAGAATCTCAATGCAGTATTTCCTAAAATTCCATGATGGATGAAGTTTCAAAAGTTTAAATCTTGGGGCTGAAGAGATGGCTCAGTGGTTAGGAGCACTTGCTGCTCTTGCAGAGGACCCAGGTGGCTCACAACTGTACATAACACCAGTTCCGGAGGGTCCAGTACCTCTTCCAACCTCTGCAAGCTGCANGAAGGTGGTGCACATACTCAGATACACATAAAATACAAAATACTTTTTAAAAAATGTTTCAACACTCTTCCCAAACTCATCATATGTACACTTAAACATGAAGACATAATTTTTTCAACATTTTTAGAAATCTGAGCAGTATATTGAAAGAATTTTTAGCCTATCTGGATTTTTGCTTTTATTTTGTTGTATGTTTTGGGAGGAGGTATTTGACTGTTTTGGAAGAAGGTACTAGAGATTGAATCCACAGCTCACTGAATACTAAGAAAGTTCTCTACCACTGAGCTATGACCACANCCCAAGCCTGTTAAAACATAAAAATTCTGGTTGACATTAGGAAAGATGGAAAATTAGTAGCTGAATTTCAACAAAATCCTTTGTATGGCTGGAGGATGGAGCAGATAAAAATGAGTATTTATTAGCAAGAGTAGTTGAAAATGCACTTCTTCCATTACGATTGAAATCTTTGTGGGTTACCTTTTTCAGCTTACAACAGCTATTAAAACCAACTACAGANAATAACTTGAACACTGAATCAAATTTTTTAAATAAGTATTTCATAAAGAATTAAAGCTTTTAAAACTAATGAAATCTAGTCAATCATAATGAGTTCACTAAATATTTTCAGTGCAGCTAATGGATTTTTTTTATACCATTACTATTTAAAAACTCATTTATTTTAAATGTTTGTCTTTGCTATACTTTTTACATTTTATAGATGTCTTACATGCCATAAATAGCAGAATTCTAATAAAGCTTACATAACGTACGGAGAGCTTTTCGGGGGTGGGGGTACAATAGAAACAAGTTTGGAAAGCCAAGAACACAGGTAAGGGAGTTGGCACTGTGGGTGTTGGGAACNTGGCAGGATGGAATTAGCCCAGCAGGCTATAAAACCACGAATTTGCTGGAAGTCTTCATGAAGGACGCCTCGCTGGGTCTTCATAATGGAAGGAGTGGAATTAAGGAAAATGACTAATGCGAAATGTGTTTAGTATAACACACGGCACTTACTGTCAGAAGAGATTAAAATTCTCCAAAAAAAAAAAAAATGTTCAAAAGAACAGCACAGGTTGAAGCACATTTCAGCTCTGCTCTCAGAGGCTCCCTCAGACTTGACCCTGTAGGATGATGATAGCAAGTTACCCAGCAGGGTGCAGAGGGGGAGCACCTCTCAGATGTAAGGACTCCTCTTTAGGGGACTTGAGGGGCTAGCTGATGGACACCGAGGTCCCCAAGGAGAGTGGGGCTGGAGGAGCTGAGTGACTGGGGGCCAAGAAAACAGTCCTGACAAGAAGGGCTGGAGCCCTGAGGGCGAAGGCCACAAAGGTGATTTCTCTACAAGGCGCGGAGCCTGTCAGTAAGAGACCAAAGGTCCCCGAAGAGGGGCTGCAGTACCCGCGCTCGGGAGGAGGAAGAGCCGGACTGCGGGGTCGGAAAGGGGACTTTGAACTGCAGCGGGTCCATGACTCTGGGGCCTGGTCCCTCCATCCGCCAACAGAGGGAGCCGGAGGATGGAAGGACCGGACTCCCGGTTGTGAAAAACCGTTTGCACCGGCCCTCAANCAGCATTGCGNGTCCTAGGGCCGAGAAAGACGTGAGAAGACTCCGAGCTCGCCACGGCCNCCCGCGCACCTCCGGGGCCAGGCGCCCGGCTGCGCGCCCACCGCGCCGAATTCTCGCGAGAACGGCAGCCGCCATTTTTCCATTGATTGCCGCGGGCCGGGGGAGGGGCGGCGGCGGCGGCGGCAGCAGCGGCGGCGGCGGCGCCCTGGGTCGGTGTCTGCGCGCTGGTGTCTAAGGCCTGAGCTGAGGCCTCCGCAGTTGCCGGAGCTCGGGCGGCTGGGAGGATGCCTGACGCTGCCGTTCTCTCCTGAGACGCAGAGCCGCCGCCACCTCCACCCGTCCCCCGCAGGCAGGGCGGAGACGAGCGGTCGGAGTCTGAGCGATGGTGCCCGGCGAGGAGAACCAACTGGTCCCGAAGGAGGTGAGGGGCCGGCGAGCCGGGCTAGGCCCGAAGCCTGCGGACCTCTCGGAGTCGCGCAGGCCCAGGGCGGGAGGCTGGCAGGGAAGAGCCGGCGTGCGGCCGGGTGGACGGTGGGCGCGGCGGGCAGTTGGAGACCGCGGGCTCCGGGGGCCACGTAGCTGGGGGAGACCCCAGGCTGCGAGCACGCACGCATCCAAAGACTGGACCTGAGGAGTCGGATACTGCTCCGGGCGGGGGTTGGGGAGAGAAAGTGGCTTTTGAAGTCCAGACTTCACACGCCGAGTCGAGAGAGTTAGGGATCATTTCAAAGAAAACATTCTGGAACAGTTGCCCGTGGGCAGGACGGGGTGACCGTGCCGCTTCTGGGGTTTGACAGTGTATGGCTTACAGGGCTTGTGAAATCTACACCCAAGTTGAGATCTGGGGAAAGGCAGACTTAACTGTTAAAGAGTTTTGTTTTGTTTTGTTTTGTTTCCAACTCCTGTTACTTCGTAGTACTATTGACCTGCCTAAATGGGGCCTACCCAGGATCGTTGAAAAAGTAGTCAAGTGAGATTTGAACGGGAAGGTAGGAGATAGCCGAGTTAATTTTACCATATGGAGAGACGAAATGTTGTTTTATATGAATTTTTGGTCGTTCGCTCTTGTTGCCAGTTTGGGTGACTTAAATTCTTAAAAGCGAGTGACATGAGACACCCGGACTTCTTGGCTTCCCTTGAACATTAAGTAGTAGAAGATTAAAGGTGGAATCCTGCACTGGCCAGTGGATTTCGACATATTAATAGGCTGTTGGCTTTATAAATATCCCCAGCATTTTCAAACATGTATTTTTAACTGCTGATCGTCAGGCTTAATGCNTTGGATTTTTATGTCTCATATACCTTAAATAGATGCCAAGTGTTAAGTTGAAATTAGCAAGGTAGGATCTTGATATTCATGCATGATCATTTCAGATTCTTAAATGTTTAGGGCTTTTTTATATTGTAGCAACTCATTGCTACACAAACAACCCCTGGCACAATGCAAAAGTGACTTTATTAGTGTTTTGTACCTAACCAGTTAAATTCCCAGCTTTCATCAAATGGACAATAAGTTGATTTGTAGGGTTTTGTTTTGCTCTTTGAGGTAGGATCTTGCTATGTAGCCTTGGCTGAGTTGGAACTCACCATATAGGCAAGGCTGGCCTGGAACTCAGAGGTTCACCTGCCTCTGCCTCCCCAGTGCTAGGATTAAAAGTGTTGTTTTTTAAGGCCGAGTTATGTGTCAGTATTTATCAGGCATCACTAACTCTGTATAGCAGATAAACATGAATTAGCGATCTTGCCTCTGGAACAGGGATGGGAAATGGGGGAACTGGAGTCCTCCTTGAGTCCAGTCAGGGGCTTTGTACTTTGTACTAAACAACAAGGAAGGAAGTAGTAGGTTTTAAGAGAAGGGTAACCTTCATTCCGTTTGGTGCTGGTTTCCATTCTAAGAGATGAAATGAATCCTTAATTTCCACTGTTAGAACATAGAACATAGTTGGACCCCTGCATAGGGCTATAGGAGTAATTTGGTTTGTATAAGTCTTGATAGAGATAGCACATATCCTGCTTTACAGGATCTTATCTGCTGTCTTAAAAACTGATATTGCAGTGCTTATTTTACCTCTTAGAGGTTTGAAATCTTCTTTATCTGATGAGCCTAACTTTTTTTTTTTTCCTTCTGGATTTTATGCTTTATTTCCTGTGCCTTGGTTTTCAGTATTTTATCCGTGGTTCCTGCTTCCTGGGATCATGCACAGCACTGCTCTTGAGATGCAGACTTGTTTTTTAGCTAGCCAGATAGTGTTTTCTTAATGAAGGCCGTACTCATTCTTCATCCGAGAGGTTGCTTCTACTTCCATATTTGCTTCTGAATTACCAGGCCTGTGTTCCAAAATAAGCCAAGTGATCTCTTAAACCAAGTACATGGGCTTTCAAGCCCTTCCTCTTGAATTTTTTGTATCATTAGAGACTTTAAACAAAGCAAACATCGTATTTACCCAAAGCCTTTNTCCTATTCATGCTTTTAACAATCAGTTTTATTTTCTTTGTTATTCAGATTATAGTTAAATCACACATTGCTAAATTTGAGAGAAAATCATGGTGATCAGCTAGTTATTTAAACTTCATTTTCCCAGGGGTGAGAAGTACAGCTATCAGATTGAAAGTAACATGTTCAAATAAGGACTCAGTGGCAGGTAGAACACTAGAGCTTGGGTCTTCTATTATTTCTTGCTTGTCCTCTGAAGTTTACTCCATGTTACCTTGGCAATAAAAATAGTTTATAATTCTTCAGGTACTTGTATTGAGTGAGAAGAAATTGCAGAATTAAAAGCTTTCCTGCATCTATTCCAGTGGGCTATATTAACAACCCTAGAAAAATTTGTTTTGCTTCAGAGAAGCTCTGGCCCTTATGGATGTGGCTTTTGATTCAGTGTGTGAATTCATACAGTTGTTAAGTGAGTTAAGATTATTTTGGTCCGTGAAACTCTGGGACAAATGTCCCTTAGAGAACTACTGGAGATGGCATCTTAGCGTACAGAGATTGACAAACTGTAGCCCACCTCCCATCCTGGTTTTGTTTGAGTTATGGGTAATTTTTAAATTATTGAATTAAAAAAAATCAAAAGGCTAGTTTTCTTCAATACATGAACATGGTTGACATAGGGATTTCATTATTAGGCCACAGTTTTGAGGGGTGGCAGCAGTGTTGAGTGGTTGCTGTATATATAGGCTGCGTGCAGCGTGAGATTCAAGGCTCAGTATATTTGCTTCTGGCCACAGCCTGCCTTTTCCAAGCTTATCTCTCTTCCCATGGAACAAGTCTTTAATGTAGACAAACAGGTTTCCCTCCAGTTTGCTTTATACTTCTGTTTGTGCTGTCCTTCTTCCTACTGACTTCACCAGTTCAAAACCTCTGTACACACTCCATAAACCTCCTTTATTCTGAAAAGTCCTGAGCATTTTAACCTTAGGAATTTCTCCTTAGTGGGCTTCTGCATATGAGTAGAAATGACTTAGCAGTTTACAAAGAGTGCTTTGGAACATCTGTTGTGGTCCCTGCATTTTATGTTGTTCAGTGGCATTCCTTGACAGCAGAAGTGGCATGTTTCTCCCTTTTGTTTTTTTATATATATTACAGTCTAGGGGAGTGTCTTTGCTGGAGTATAGACTAGTAAATATTCATTTGTATGGTTAGAAGGATGTAAGGAGGCTTTGAATTCTAACTGGCTGTCCTCCACTTGGAGGTTTTCCACAGCATAATTGGTAAGCTGTTTCCACGTCCATGACTTAGCCCCATAACATCTTTTTCTTCTTAAGAGAGCTGTGTTATTTTAAGTTTTTGCATTGAGAGAAATCTAGATCTCTAGTGTCATCTTTTGATAGTGGCCACTGGTCAACATTTCCATAGGAGAGCTTTTCTCATGGCTGAAGATGGAGGAGGGGGACAGGAGAGCTCACCCTTCCTATCTGGAGTCTACATTCCTCAGCTCTTAACTGCATCTTGCTTGTTCATTGGGACATGAGCCAGCAATTTAGTACTCCTAAATTGTACCCCAAAAAGAGCAAAAGGAGAGGATGGTGTTCATTGAGGAGAATATCCCTGTTTTACTCTGCCATGTGACTTTTAATTGTGGACCATTGATTTTGGCGTTGAGATTGCTTGCTTTTAGTGTCTCCAGTTTTAATTATTGCCTGGTGGTTGTTTCATTCTGTTTCCTTAAAAGGGTTTGGGACATAGCATGTATGAGTACTCTGCCATGTAAGAGAAAGTTAGAATAGACACCTTGAGTATCATAGAGTATAAACAGTAAGGTACGTATTTACTAGTGTTTTGATTTCTTTTTTTTTTTCTGAGACAGGGTCTCTATGTAGTCCTGGCTGGCCTGGAGCTTCCTATGTAGACCAGGCTGGCCTTGAACTCACAGAGCTCCTCCTGCCTCTGCCTCTGAATGGTGTGCACCAATACACCTGGCACTAAAGTTTTAAAAATGATACTTTTAGCACATGAAGCATATAAATACAGGAAAGAAGTGAAAAAAATAAGTGTAAATGTAAATTGCATGCTTCAGTAGGTTTTATTTTCCATGCTGTCACTGCTCCTTACATTTGGAACTGGGTTTTGGCATCTAATGATGATAGTAATAAGCAACATTTATTGAGATACCAGATACTGTCACATGTTCTTCGTATATATTAACTCATTTGAGGGCAGCAGCTTCACAACTGTATAGGAGAGATCTTCAATGACTATTGGTTTCTCTGTTGTCTTATTTCTTATAGAATAAATTTTTTCGTCACTATCTACTAAGGACCATATCAAATGAGTAGTCTTTTTTTTTTTTTTTTTTTTTTTTTTTTAGTTTTTATTTATTATGTATACAGTACTCTGCCTGCATGTATGCTGCAGGCCAGAAGAGGGCATCAGATCTCATTATCGATAGTTGTGAGCCACCATGTGGTTGCTGGGAATTGAACTCAGGACCTCTGGAAGAGCAGCCAGTGCTCTTAACCTCTGAGCCATCTCTTCAGCCCCCAGATGAGTAGTCTTTTAATTTTATCTCTCTTGGTTAAACTACTTGGAATTGTTGCAGTGCCTCATTCATTTATTATTTTGTTGATTCTTTTTTTGAGACAGGGTTTCTCTGTGTAACAGTCCTGGCTGTCCTGGAACTCACTCTGTAGACCAGGCTGGACTCAAACTCACAGAGACCTGCCTCTGCCTTCCAAGTGCTGAGATTAAAGGCGTGCACCACCACCACCCAGCTAGTTTGTTCATTCTTACAAAACATTGATTTTTGCATGTGAGAGGCTTCTCAGATAATACCCATCAGTGTCTTAAGTGGAAGTATTAATAGAGGTCTGGCACTTCCTGAAAATTATCATTTAAAACAGTGAAACGAGATTGAATGCAGACTTATGTATGAGTCCAAGTCTGTTGAGAAAACAGTNGACATCTAGGTTCTGTCCAGTGCTGTGGCAGGAGAATGATTGGGCTGTCTGACTNTAGCTTTGCATGTTTGTCCTTTTTAGTTAATTATTGATGTCATACTGATCATTATTATTGATGTATCATTGTTTTTATTTCTTCTGCTTTCCTGCTGGATTTGAGTAGTTGTCTTGAGTAAGCACAGTCACTTGTATGACTTCAGCTTTTGATTGTGATTTACATGTTTGTAGNTGTCTTACCGAGAGTCTGTACTTGCAGTTCATCTATTTATTTGCTTAAGCTAGAACATGGTTTTGATTTCCCCATTTCCTTTTTTCTCATGTATTCTTCACTTAGACATTACAAGATGTCTCTTGAACCTTTACCGTTTTGCAGCTCTGCGTCTGTAATTATTTTATCACCCAAATGGCCTTCTACGTGATTGCTCTGCTCCAGGCTGGCTAGCCCTAGCCGTCCTTGCTGTACCTTCCTAGGGTTACTTTGTTAAGCAGATGAGAGTGGCTGTAGGTGCTTTAAAGTTTCTGCCTACTCCCTCTGATGGCAGATCCTTACCTCCATATTAGACTAGGATTTTAGTAGTATTCTGTAGAGACTTTTCAGTTGTACAGACGCTCCTTTGCCTCCCCAGTGCTGACATTAACCACAACCAGGTTGAGTTCATATTTTTCAATTTTTCTTATTTTTCTATATATTAGTTTAGCCAAATGGTCCTTAATGGGTGGCAGAGGATGTGTTTGATAGTATTGNGGTGTCCAGAAAAGAGCAGGGGGTGGTGTGCTACTGGTATTTAGTTGGTGGAAACCAGGTGTGCTGCCAAAGGTCTTTCTAGGACCAGGACAGCCTCCTTAACAAAGAACTGTAAATCAGGCATGGTAGCACACTCCTTTAATCCCAGCACTCTGGGAGGCAGAGTCAGGTGGATTTCTGTGAGTTTGAGGCCAGCTTGGTCTATGTAAAGGGTTCTAGGACAGCCAGGGGTACATAGAGAGACCCTGTCTTTGAAAGAAAGAAGAAGAAAAAGCCCAGTAGGGCCACTGCTGAGAAGTCATATTGTAAAGCCTCTTCTCTTATGTTCAAACCTGCACTTTTTTGTCAAGGAAACTGCTAGGGCCTTCTTCCCTGCTCCAGCTTCACCTGTTTACTTCAGCTTCTCTGAGCAGGAGGCCACCCTGATTTACATAGACAGCAAATTCCAGGTCGGCCTTGACCAAGGTGAGACCCTTTCTCAAAAACAAACAAAAACCAAACTTTAATAGAAGAAAGTTTCTCTAAGGAAAGAGAAAAGAAAAAATAGAAAATAAATGAGAACAGCCTCCCCCCCCCCCATTAAGACAAGTTAGTAGACCCAAGTAGAACTCACAAGAGAACAGAGAAAATAAAGGAAATCACAGAAATTAAAGTTACTTATGCGAAGTGTCCAGGANAGTGAGATAGATTACAAAGTAAGCAGGACTGGCCAGAACCTAGCCCTGCAGATAGAAGAGCCTCAACTAAGGAGTGTAACGTAGACTTGTTTGGAATTCTGAGGACCCTCCAGGTACTGGGGAGGGGCCAAGAGTGAGGAGGGGGTGTTCTAAAGTAGAAGATGCTGTTGTGTTCAACAGCTTCACCAGAGTAGAGGAATGAATACCTTCTTCAGAATTCTGGAAACAGTTTCTTCTGGTTAGCTCTCTTCGGAAAGGCTGGTAGTTTTCTTCTCTACATATTTATTTTCCTCTGAATTCATTTCTGTTTGCTTGTGTTGGATTTTGTCTTTCCTATAGATGCTTTCCTTTGAAGATCTTTAGGGGTCTATGCTGACTTAAGAGGGGGCCTTAAGGCCGAATGGGAACACTGCCAGCCAGTGTTTATAATTTCTCTGTATGTTCTCCCTGTATGGTGACATGTCTGGACAATTTCCTAACAAAGTCCCAATAGCTTAGTCGTTTGGACTGCTGCAGCAAAGTATAGTAAGCTAAGTGGTTTGTAAATAGCAGAAATTTGCTTCTCAAAGTTTCAGGGGCAAGGAAGTCCATGATCAAGGTTTTCCTTGTTCAAACCAGCATCTCTTCCCTTGTCTTATAGTGGGAGTGAGTGAGGCAGGTCTCTGGAACATCTTTTACAGAGACATGTTNTCTTAAACGAGGTCTGTGCCCCTGTAAGCTAATAAACTCCCAAAGGCCCCACCTCCAAACATCATATTGAGGATTAGGGCTCAGTGAATGCCTTGTTGGTATGTGAGGGTGTATGTAGGTGGGGAAACCTTTAGACCATAGCATCTAGGAACACATCAGTCTCTTGTGCTAAGTGAATTGCACAGAAAACACTTTTTTTGCCAGGAGGGAGCAAGTTTATGAATAGGTATAGGGAGGTCCTAGAAGTCTTATACGGAGTATGCAGATGACATTTCATTCACTTTCCCAGTTTTTCAGACTCCTTCATATATACCTGCTTATGCTTTGCAAAGGTGGTTCTGTCTTTTGTCAGGGTGAGTTGAGGAGAAGAGGGAACCAGGGTTCAAACTGTTGCTTAGATTTCAGTCAGTTCTTCTAGGATATCTGAAATGGCCAGTTCCCAAGGCTTCTCTTTTTTAAAATGTCTTTGGAAGAATTGTGGAAAGAGTACAAGGTTCATGTGTACCTTCCTTCTGGCTTCTTAATCTTAGCATTTCCATGACTGTAAAACAGTTCTTAAGTCAGAATCAGCCTTATCACAAATGAGTAACCACAGTAGAGAAATCAGTCAGATTTTATTTTATACTTATTTATTTTTGAGACAGGGTTTCTCCGTGTAGCCCTGGCTGTCCTGGAGCTTGCTTTGTAGACCAGGCTAGACGAAACTCACAGAGACCTACCACCTGCCTCTGTCTCCTAAGTGCTGGAATTAAAGGCACCAGCTGCCCAGCTAAGAAATTATTCAGATTTTTACTAACAGTTATCTGTTTTGCTGATTAAACTGTTGCAGTTTGGACTAAGGGGAACCCTTTCTGTTCAGTGTCCTTACTCTCCCAGTACTGCCTAATTCTCTGGTACCATACAATGCTGCTCCTGTTCATCTTACATTCCCCCAGCCCCAGCCCTGGACTTCACCACTTCTTGAAGGACCTTCCTTTGCTAAAATATAAATAAGCATATATCTGAGGTGCCTGGCTTGCTGCTAAGCAGTTTCTCAGTTGCCTGCCATAAGTAGCTACTATTTGCCTTGCTTTCTAACTCCTAAACTCTTCTAAAAGCTTCTGTTTCATGTGGGTTTATGCTCTTGAAATTTTTTCTTTTCTCTTGTTTCAAGCATAGTTTAAATATAGTTAAATATAGTTGGAGAAGCATGAAGTTATTGCATGCATCTGATCTGTACTCTTTAACCAGAAGTTCTAACTTAGTGTTTGGTCCTCTGCAATAGGCCAATTTTGTTTGANTCCCATTCTATATCCCCACTTGCTGTTCCCAGATGCCCCATGCATTTGTGTCACTCTGTGCCCAGCCCTGAGGGAATATTATGAAGTATTTCTTTTCATTATTCAGTTTTAAGGAACTTTAAATGGGTGAAATTGGATGTTTCATGAAAGTCAGTATTTTCAGTGTTTTTTTGAATTCTTCATTTTAACTTTATTTTCTCCCCTTTCGGATTAGTGATGTAAACTTTTCATGTCTTGAGGGGATGGCAGGATGGGAGGGGAGGAGGTTCAAACATTTCCAGTTGGAAGAACTCAATGGTTTCCATATAGAAAGACAGGTTCTGTTGAAAGTCATTGCCAAAGCAAGCACAACAGCATTAATAGGGTTAGATTCTTAGAAGAAACTAAAGTTCCAAAAACCATCTTCCACGTGAAAAATTCCTTATTATTAGGGATCTTCGGTCAGCGAGCCTAGGTGTCATGTGCAGAGGCATAGTTCTTCCATGAGGTTCATAACACAGTGGAGTGTTTGTGGGGATTGGTGGCTTAAAATCTGAGGCAGTTCTCTGTTATAAAAAAAAAAATTCACCAAATCAAATGATGAAAAATGATGTGATCAACTCTCATCGAGATTCTTTTGTTATTTTTTTGTTTTTGTTTTTTTGAGACAGGGTTTCTCTGTATAGTCTTGGCTGTCCAGGAGCTCCCTCTGTAGACCAGGTTGGCCTTAAATTCATAGCGATCCACCTGCCTCTGCCTTCCAAGTGCCAGGATTAAAGGAACCCCCACACCCCCACCCCCACCACCTCTCATCAAGATTCTTAAAGACACTCCCTCCCCTACCTGGCTGCCTGGTTTTCTATTGGTATAGTGTAGAAGGAAATTCCTACTCAGCCAGCAAAATGGACTCTTCTTAATTCTTCTGTCTCAACCTGGTTGTGTTTGTCAGCTCTGAATTCCCAGCACCATATCTTTTCAAATTTGAAATTGTGTACCTTTAGATTAAGTTGTTATTTGTGTTCATCCTATTTTCCTCAGACAGGACAGAATTCTAGTTCAAAATACCAAGGGCAAAATACCTTGNGCAAGTTACTTAAACTTGTGTAAGGACAAGAGTAATGTCCAATGACCTGCTGGTGTGGGGAAAAGTTANTCAGTAGAGAGTGTCATGCGGTTATCACATTTTGTTATCAACTCCGTCCTTACTCCCATGGACCAGCATTCTGTGCTATGTAATAAATGTTTGATGATTATATTTAAAGGTAGAGTTCTGATTACAACTCAAGGTAAATCTNTTTATATTCATAGTGCCAGTTTTATATAATTTTTAGATTTGACAGATTCTCTTGTATGATCAGTTAAGACCTGTTTTTATTGCTTCAGTTGAGAGCTGGAATGTGTAACAGAACAGATAGTGAAAATTAGAGGAAAGGTGTTTATTAAGCTATGAAATATTGATATAATGTGGTCTGATATATTTAAGTTGTTGTTAAAATAATTTACTTGATTAGCAGGTGTCTTAGTAACTTTTTTATTACCATGACAAAATACCATGTCCAAAACAGTTTATAAAAGAAGATATTTAATTTTGAGGGTTGAGGGTAAGAGTCCATATCCACCATGGTGTGAAGCATGGTAGCTGAGAGCTTACATCTGATCCACAAGCAAGAAGCAGAGAGAGCTAACTGGGAATGGCATGGATTTTTGAAACTTCAAAGCCCACCCCCAGTGACATACCTCCAAAAAGGCCACACTTCCTAATCTTTCTCAAACAGTTCCACCAAATGGAGACCAGGTATTCAGACACTTGAGCCTATGGGGGCCATTCTCATTTAAATCACCACATAGGTTGCTTGCTTGTAAGGACTGGGTGTGGAATGTCATTGCTAATCACAATCTGTGTTGAGAACTTCATGTTGATGCTCTGATCTTCTTTAACTCAGGGGTAGAATTATTTACATCAACAGAAGACACTGTCTTCTTTCAGTTGTGTTGTTATGTTTTAGATTTAGACTGGATAGTTTTACCTGATTGCTGTAAGACTTATAGCCTCTCAGGGAACTGTGCCTTCACTATTACATGTAGTATTTATTTTAGAGAAAAATTAAATAAGGGCTGTTAGGTGATATATAATCTTTAAAAAAGGCAAAGTGATATAATTAAGAAAAGATTTTAAAGGGTTTTAGGAGAAATCTTTCTAAAGATAATGAATCTGATACCTTTGGTAAGATGATAGATTTACCGTTAGGGAAACCATGAGTTCCCAGCTTCAATTGCTGAAACAATATGCGTGGCATAAACAAAAGGAGGAAACATTTATTTTGGCTTATGATTTCAGTCCATGGTTCTTAGTCCAATTATGAAGGAGCAGCGAAAATAATTTTATGGTTGGGGTCATCACAGCATGATTAAAGGGTTGCAGCATTAGGAAGGTTGAGAACCACTGTCCTAGAGTGTGTCTCCAAGATGGCATGCTGGGATACACCTATAATTACAGAACTTGGGAATTAGTAGTGGGAGGATCAGGAGTTCATGGTTATCNTTAGTTACATAGAGAGTTTGCAGACACTCTGGGCTATATGAGAGACAATGTCTCAAAACAAATAGNAATGCCTCCCATCTTCCAATAAGCCCTACTTCCTGGTTTCTACCACTTGGCAGTCTAAAAATCTCTCCACTGATGAACCCATTGATAGGATAGAGCCCTCGTGATCCAGTCATCTTACTAGTGCTGCCTTGGGGACCAAGCATTTGACCCATGAACCTTCAGGGGATAGTTCAGATCCAGAATTTAACAGTCATGTTTATGACTCAAGAAATTTTTAGTATAACCAAAAAATTGTAGTTTGACTTATAAATTTCCTTGTCTCAAGTGATACTTATTTAATTATACATATACTCTAATTTTTCTTAGTGAAGATCTTTGTTACTCTTAATTTTGAGGAATTCATTCAGTTCAAACCTGGAGCTAGCACCTGTCAAGAACCAGACTTGCAAAGATAAGAAATGGCCTCATTCTAGATGCCAGTCTAGCCTAAAGGAGAGACTGACGTGATCAGACAAATGTGCACTCCAGAGATACTGTGNGGCTGTAAAAGGGAACAGCTGGCTTTACTGGAGGATTCTCTGAGAATATAGCATTTGAGCTGGACCTCAGAGGGTGATGAGTGTACAGAGACAGAAGAGCTTTCAGTTGCAGGGAACAACAATTAAGACAGAAAAGGTTGTAATGCGTTTTAGAAAATGACAGACAGTGGCACTGTGGTCAANGCTGGAGCCAATTGAGTGTTTTTATTGTGCGGACATCAGGGATCAAGAAATGTTGTTTTCGTTTGTTTTCTAGAAGTTCACAGAATGCCTTAATTTTTATACAGTTTTTTACCCAAAATTTTATGTCATTCACATCAATGTTAAAATTTGCACATGAATGAAAATGAGAGGAATACTTACTAATAATGTTTCACCTGTTTCTTTTTCATTTGAAATAAGGTAATTAGATACTTTTTTGTTTCTTAATGAAATGTTTACCATAATAGTGCATTTTAGTGTATTTCTACATGTGAGTTATTTGCTAGAATGTCCTTGGACATAATTACTTGATGAATATAGATAACACACACATAGCATCTTGAGTAGAGACCCAGGTAGGTCTCTCTTGCCTCTAGAAAATGCCACCAGCTGCAGTCTGGCGGATGGGGCGTGTCCAGATCTGTTTGTGAAATCCTCAGCAGTTTCTCACCTACTGCTGTAAGGAAACTTTACAAGTGAGANGTTAGTGGTCTAAGAATAACTTCTGATTTTCACTGCAAGCCACACACAGACCAGGATGGTGTGGTTCTTTAACCTTCTGTGTTGGAGCATGCTGGTGAATTTTTCTACAGCTGCTGCTTCCTGAGGGCTCTCCTTGAATCTCTTTGTGAGCCTTGGGCTTGATAAGAGCCCTAATATATAAGATAGGGATTCAGGGCTGGAGAGGTAGCTCAGAATTAGGAGCAGGTACTGTTCTTTCAGAGGACTTGAATTCTCTTCCCAGCACTCATGTAGGCCCTCAACCTCCTGTACTTCCACCTCCAAGAGATCCAACACCCTGACATAGAGTACTCCCTATTAACTCTATTATCTCCTTCTTTCTGAACTGGAGTGACTTTAGTGTGGCAACAGCAGAGTGATTACTAGGAACTCCCTCAGGAATGTTTTTAATTGGGGATGAATGAATTATTCCTAAAGATATCTCAGAAAACCTTAGAACCTTAGAAGGGTTTTCACCTTTTCTGCCTCCTGTCGCAGCCAGATCCTAGCTAGCTGCCTCCAGTCTGGTTGCTGTCCTTAGATTTTGCTGTTTCCCTCGTATATCGTTTAAGTGGACTCACACAGAGTATGACGCTTTGGAGATTAGTCTGTTGTTGCTTGTCTTGTTTTTTGGTTCCTGAATGCTACAATTTGTTTATGTATTTACCCAGCTAATAGACATTTGGGTTATTTCTGTGTTATTGTGGTTGTTTTGTTTTGGTTTTTTTGAGACAGGGTCTCACTTTATAGCCTTTGCTGACCTGGAACTTTCTATGTAGACCATGCTGCCCTTGAACTCACAGAGATTAGCCTACCTTGCCTCCCTGAGTGCTGGGATTACAGGCATGCACCACCATGCCAGCCAAGCTGTTACTATGGTTTTGATGATTCCGAATAAAACTTCAACATTGTGATCTAGGGGGTGGGAAAAATGAGATTGAACAGGACATATTTTTTTGTTTGGAAAGTTTCTATTTAACTTTGTAACAAACTGCTAAACCCATCTGAAATGCATGTACCATGTTGCTAGTCAAGAAATTTCGAGAGTCTCAGGCACTCGGCATACTTTTGCTACTTGGCAGCATCAGAGCCTTGTTGTTTGTTGCTTGTTTTGTTAAGACCATATTTTAGCTCCTAGTATGAAGTAGTGTCTCTGTAATTTTGATTTTATCTCTCTAATGACCAATGACACAGTGCAACTTTGCCTGAGCTTGATTTGATTTCCTAGTAAACCTAATCCTGCATACTTTGTGCAGGTAATGTGCTTGGTAATAACCAGGAGAGAGGGGAACAAAAGACTATTCTCAAAAAGTCAGTGCGACTGTTGATGGCACTAGTATAAGAGAAAGAAATTTGCATAGTACCTGCTGGCCTGGAACTCACAGAAATCCTTCTGCCTCTGCCTCCCAAGTGCTGGGATTAAAAGTATGCTCCACCACACCCTGCTGGGTCTTCTTTTTCAGCTGTCTCATGAGGGAATGTGATCACATAAGCTATAAAGGTTGTCTCTTAATTAAATTACATGTCTATACAAATTTTGCTTGCCAGATTGATTTTTAGCCCTTGTGAGTTCATACAGATGAAAACAAAAGATTTTTTCACATTTTCCCCAACGTGATAAAATTCTTACTTTCTCCTCACGGATAATCCCTTGCATTTTGAGATAATATAAATTGTATTATAGTCAAAGATTAGGTGTTTCTTAAATCTGTTCTCAGGAGGATAACTGGTAGTTCTGTAATGATGTCTGACTCTCTTGGCATTATGGTGCACTATTATGTATATGGATTTTTCTTTGGGCTGCCAGCTCACAAAAACACAATACAGAGTCTTATTATTAATTATGAAAGCTCAGCCTTACCTTAGGCTTGTTCCTAACTAGTTCTTATAACTTAAATTAACCCATATTTTTTTTAATCTACCTTTTTTTTACATGGCTCGGTACCTTTACTCTGTGGTCCCCATCCTGCTTCCCTTCCATCTGGCTGGCGATTTGGCCTTTCTTCCTCCTAGAGCTCTCTCTGTCCAGAAGTCCCACCTGTACCTCCTGCCTAGCTATTGGTCGTTTAGCTTTTTATTAAACCAATCACAGTGACACATCTTCACACAGTGTAAAAGACTATTCTACAACATTATTAGAATCTATATGACTGTTCAGAAGTTCATTTCTGATACCTTGACCTTGAAGACCCTGAGCCAGAGCTGGTAGACTTGTGTAGGGATTACCCAGTCAAAAGCAGTAATCACTCTGAGGACCCAGCCAGGTGCTCTGACTTTTTAGCACGGTGCTCTCATGCCAAAGGCCAGTCATAGGGATGGACAACTTTAATTTTAAAAACCTTAATATTTCTGAAATGGAATATTTTCATAATCAGAGCATTCTAAGACTCTTGTATTAAAGTTATTATCTATGCTTTTTAAAGTAAAATGCATGGTGGGCTGGGGTGTAGCTTAGAGTGTTTGCCTCTCATGCACAAGGGCCTGGGTTCAATCCCCAGTACCACAAAATAAGTATGTATGGTATAATAGACAGTAGGTAGATAAGCTTTAGAATACAGAACATTGAAAACCTGTGAACAAGTCAGTTGTGTCACAAGCTGGGTCACTTTTGCCAGCAACAGGCTACTAACAGGAATCTAAGCTGAAATCAGAAGCACAGATAATAGGAATAGTAAAGGACTTAGTGTTTCACATCTGAGAATAATGTTTAATACTTGTTAGTGTATTTTCAGTAGGTAACAATGACCAACACTAGAACTATTAGCAGGCAGCAATGGGAAGACCANGAGCAGAGGAGAAATGATGGTTATAGTTTTCATGCAGCAGACAGATTGACGTTAGGAGTCATCTGAGGGCCTCTAGTTCCTTTGTTATTGTAAAATAATGCACCTGATCTGATGACCCAAACATCAACCAGCTTTGAATATTATTTATGTCATGTATGTTGAGTCATTTGGTAGTTTGGATTTTAGTTGTCAAAATATGCCATTATAGTTAGTTTGCATACTAGTTGTGCTGGCTAGTTTTATGTCAACTTGACACAAGGTATAGTCAGCCAGAGAGGAGGGAGCCTAAATTGAGAAAATGTGTCCTTGAAGAGTGGAATGTAAGTAAGCCTNNGGAGCATTTTCTTAATTAGTGATTGATGGGGGAGGGTCCAGTCCATTTTAAGTGGTGCCATCCCTGGGCTGGTGGTCCTGAATTCTNTCAGAAAGCAGGCTGAGTAAGGAGCAAGCCAATAAGCAGCACTCCTCCATGGCCTCTGCATCAGCTCCTGCCTCCAGGTTCCTACTCCATTTGAGTTTGTCTCAGTTTGGGCTTTTATTGCTGTGAGGAGACACCATGACCATGGCAACTCATATAAAGAAAACATTTAATTGAGGTGGCTCACTTATAGTTTCAGAGATTCAGTCAATCATGGCAGGGAGCATGACATAGTGTGCAGGCAGACATGGTGCTGGAGCTGAAAGTCCTACATGTTGACTCTGAGGCAACATGAAGTTGACTGAGTGAAGCTTGAGAACAGAGACCTCAAAGCCTGCCCCCACAGTGACACACTTCCTCCAAAAAGGCCACACCTCCTATAGTGCCACTCCCTTTGGGAGCCATTTTCTTTCAAAACACCACAGAATCCCTGTCCTGACTTCCTTTGGTGATGAGCAGTGATATGGAAGCATACATCAAATGCACTCTTTCCTCCTTAAGTTGCTTTGGTCATGGTGTTTCATCACAGCAGTAGAAACCCTAAAACACTAGTCTTTAAAGTTCTGGAACTTTCCTACAAATTGAATAATTCATTGCAGCAACTGAAAATAAGCTACATAAGATTGAAAGCATTTCTGATTAATATGAGTTCTGGAAGTTTATGTTAAAAATATTTTCAAAGACAATGCAGTGTAGTTGCTTGAGGGGTGCAAACATTAGTACAAAGAGNAGTATAGAAGTATTTATAAGCATACTTNATCCAAGTCAGCCTGTGTTTTATTACTTGAGTGTTTTTATGCCATGTAATTTGGAAATGAATGCCATATATTAACATAATTTATAGCATGTTTATTAGTTTAAATTCAGGAAATCTATACCATGATGCATTAAACAAAAAACTAATGAAGTTCATTTATCACAGACTTTACCCTCAATTTCTTTACACTTTGAATAAACTTTAGAATAGGCACAAAGTGAGTTTTGTTTGTTTTTAAGAAAATTCTATATATAAGGATTTGTATCTAGAAAGCAAATTAAAGCAGGGGAAAGGTTACCATTCAACTTAACCGAAATAGTAATTTCAGAATTGNCTTTACAAACTTCCAATACTTTTTTTCTCTTTTTTTGAGACAGGGTTTTTCTGTGTAACCCTGGCTATCCTGGAACTCTATGTAGACCAGGCTGTCCTGGAACTCAGAGATCCACCTGTCTCTGCCTCCCAAGTGCTAGGATTAAAGGAGTGTGCCACCTGGCAGTTGAAAATAAATTTTTTCTAAAGGGTTCTCAAGGAATACTAGGCAATAATAACTGCTCTATAATTCTTACTGCTGATCATCGGTATTTTAATATCATTTGGATGTGGCCCATTTGTTTAAATTTTCAGGATATATTAACAAATACATTCCTATCTGTTTGTTTGCCATTCTGTATCATATGTGGTCTTTTTAATTATAACNTTTAAATTAAGTGAATCATTTGCTTATGTTTGAATTATCCAGATTTGGCCATGAGAACAACCTTTCAAGGGGTTTTTATATTATTCTCTTGATGTATCTTGAATACTTCTTTGAGTACTTAGTTTTTTTAAACTTTCTCAGACATTTCTACCAAGATTTCTAGATCCTATTTTTTGTTGTGGAAAATAGTACCTAGAAACCAAAACCATAGACCCTGAGATATCTGCTGTTAGAAATATGTCATTGCTCCTAAGTCCTCAGTGGAAACCACCAAGTAAATACATGCATGTGAGTGTTTTGAAGAGTGGAATGTGTATTTTATATCCCCAAGATTTCATAATAAACAGATTACAGTTATATTTTTTAACATCTTTTGAAAGATTTATTTATTTGTATGCATGTGTATGGGCCTACATGTGCCATAATATTCACATGGAAATCAGAGGACTATGTGTGTTCTCCTTACACCATGTGGATTTCAGGGACAAACTCAGGCATTAGTTAGGCTTGGCAACAAGCATCTTTACCCACTAAGTCATCTCACTGATGTACACTCATGTTCACAACCGCATATTAATAACAATCCAAAAGTGGAAGAAGCCTGAGTGTACAGATATCTACTGGTTAGCTCTCTTCAGATTTTGTTGTTGCTATACCTAGAGTTAGAACTTCCAGATCTGTAGACAGGTTTTTATTGTTTTATTTTATGTTTGTTGTTACGTAAACTAACCCATTTACTGTAGGCTTCGGTATGTCTACTGGCCTTTCAATTCCTTCAGTCTTCTGACAGCAGACTTGACTGTGATGTTTCACAAGTGGTGTTTCAGGTCCAGGCCCGACCAGGCATTGTTTTCATGTGGTAACCATAGTACCAGATACCAGAGGCCCATCTCTTCATCTTGGTCTTGTCACAGAAGAAGCAATTGTACTTGGAGTGCTGGTAGATTGCAGTTTTCTTTTCATTTCCAAAGGGAGGCACCACAGTGGGTTCCAGATTTACTGATGATCCCCACGTTCTCAGTATATTCAGCCACNTCACCATGACCCAGGCTAAGCACAGGGAGTCTATAGGATGTTACATTTTTGGAAAATTTACTATAAACTTCAGGTGTTGGTCAAGTGCCTTGTTACTTACTGTTGGGTGGTGATTAAATTCAGCCCTTACCGGCTGACACCTGCCTAGAAGAGAAAGACAAGCATACTTGGTTCCTTCCCATGTGGCTTCTGTAATACAGAAGTGAAGAGGGTGCTCCAGTCTGCCCACACTATCTTTTTGGATGTCTCCCTGGTTAGGGGCTGGGGACTCCTTATTATAGCCAAGTGAGTGTCCCTCTTCGCAGCCGGTGGGGGTGGGGCAGGGTCAGCTTTGTTCTTTGGTGATTGGCTATGGTAGTGTGGTCATTAAAAGTTTCCTGTTTAGTAGGACTGCTCCTTTCCAGATCTGTTCTGAGTTTTTAGTCTGTACTCACTTAAAGAGGGTGACAGCCACAGTCCCAGGGATTGTACCTCCATCGTTCCCCTTTGCTTCCTCTCTGCCTTTCTTTCCTTCTTTCTTCCTCTTTTTTTTTTTTTGTTTATCTGTAAAATTTTTACTTGTTTGATTTGAAAGTATTAAGTATTTTAAAGATTGGAGTATGTGTGTGGCTTGAATGCTGTTAAAATAATTCTTTAGCCACTATCCAAATAAATTAACTTTAAGAGGCTTCCTTCTGAGCATTTTCTTTTAATAGATTGAAGTCTATCTAGGGGTTTTAAAAGCTGGTGTGTATCATAAACCTTCCTGCATTTTCCTACATACCACCTACAAATTGTTTGTAATCTGTGTTGATGTCTGTTAATATTACGTGATCTTACTTGATGTTAGCTTCTTTTGGTTTCCTTTTTTTGCCTCTTGCATGTGTTTCCTNTAGTCATATTGTTCTTTTTGTTTGTTCTCAGTAAAAATGCATATTTTTACACATTTTCCTTGATGATTTTCATGGGTTCTGATGCCCAGGCAAATTGCTTTTGTTCTCTTATCTGATTATATTTCATCTCATGACTGGGAGGAAAAATGAGAAGATAATACTTTAAACTTTTACTATCTATATATCAATTAAATTTGCCAAGTTTTTTTTGTTAAGATTTAAATTATAAAAAGAAGTACATATACAATGCCAAAAATATATAGCATTAATTTATCCATCGAAGCACATTTGGGATGTTCGCAGTTTTGTGCTATTTTAAGCAGTAGTAATTGCACATTTCTATGTATGTCTGCTGTAACTCAAGACAGGAGCTTCTCTAGGAGATGATCAGTAGATAGGTNGATGGGTGGTGGGTGGGTGGATGGATGAATGGATGAATCCATAGATGACAGCTAAGCAGGAAGGCAGATAGATATTTTTAATTGTGAGAGTGGTAGGTAGTATGATAAGCATTTTTTGGTTTATAGATAATGTAATGTCAAAGTTTACCAAAAGTGGTATCAGTTTACATTCACATTAAGAAAGAGAAATCCTGAAGTATGATTTTTCAAGTATCTTTTTGTTGATTAATACTTTTACACATTTCAGCATTTCTTTGGGAGCTATCCTTTTCTAAGGAGCTGTTCCTGTCCTCTGCTGGGCACTTGCTGGTTATGGCTCAGGAAGCAGGCTTTTTAGTTNCATTTTTGTGAACATTCTTTCCCAAGTCTCCTTAACTTTTTGTCCTTTCTGTTTTGTTAACTCTACACGTCTTTAATTTTAATTAATTTAATGTTCATTTTTGAACTTTTTAACATACTTAAAATTCTTCCGAGCTTAAGATTTTAAAGATACTCTGTAAAATTTCTTAAAGGATTTATAACTTTGGTTTTGCTGTTTAGGTCTTTAATGTCCCTGAAATGGTTTGTTTGCATGAAGGACATAAGATACTTTTTAAATTTTGATGTATTTTCCCCATCTATGAATGGCTACTTATACTGGAACCATTTACTAAAAAGGCCCTAGTTGGCCTGAAACTCTNTGTAGACCAGACTGTCCTAGAACTTAGAGATCCACCTGCCTCATCTTCCCTCTGGTGCTAGGATTAAAGGCTTGACCATATCTGGCTAAAAAGTTTATCTTTTGCCTAACCAAATTCCCAGGTATATTTGGTTCTAGAGAATCTATAGTTTTAGCTCTTATATTTAGGTCTTCCATCTATTGAGTTAATTAAAAAAAAAAAAAGTTTTGTTTTGTTTTTGAGACAAGGTGGTCTTATATAGTCCAAGCTGGCCTGGAACTCATTATGTAAATTAGACCAACTTTGGACTTGCTGCCATGTGCACCAGTTAATTTTTATAGTTATTTGATTTTGTATTTCATTCCTTATAAAGAACTTTCTGACCAAGATTAAGCATGAGTAACAATTTTAATGGAACATCTAGTTTTTTGTTGTTGTTGTTGTTGTTGTTGTTAAGTGGGGGGAAAAGTCCTGTCTGTTTTGTCTTGTCTCAAAGTAGATTATTTTTGGAAATGAAGACAATAGGGGAAGTATTCAGTGCTGATCAGGTGGCTACAGGAACTGTGGAGAACTTTGAGGGGAAAGAAGATGAGTGATAGCAAGAAGATTATGATGGGAAAATGGCGAGAGATGAGCTGTTCTGATTATCTTCAGCTGTATAACCACTGTCCCCAAACTACTTCTTCCTCACAGAGTAGCAGCCCAGGCAAGATAGGTGACACTAAACTTACTTTTCTCTGTGTGGCATCAACCAGAAAGGGTAAGGCTGGAAGCATCTGGAAGAGTTCTCGGACTGTGTGCTGTTGATGCCGGTTGTCAGCTGGGATCTCACTGGGGCTGGGAGTAGTATGTCTGTCTGTACATGGCCTTTCCATTGGCTGCTTAGCTTCCTTCCAGCCTAAAATCTGCATTGTAAAGGCATGGATCTGAGAGCAAGCCAGGACCTAAAGTCCTTTTTAATCCAGCCTTGGAAGTCATGTTATAGCATGGAAGTCACCAAGGCCCACCTCAAAGGACATATTAGATTCCTACTTTTGCTGAGAGTCATGTCTCAGAATTGGGTGCACATGTTTTGAAACTTGAGCCGAAGAGGTAAGCAATCTGGGTATCATGGACAAAAATGCTAAGACTCTGAGAGTGTTGGTACCTGACTGACTGCTCAGGTTTGTTAATGGCCTGCTTCTCACTATATAATGAATCCTCCATGGGGTAAGAGCTTTGTTCACTGTTACATTCTAGGCAACTAAAGCAGCTTTAACAGCTGATTGCAGGTCAGTATTATTTTGTGAAAGATACAGTCAACATTGTTTGAAACTACACTTTTTAAACTAANGGTTGTGACACAGAAAAGTGAGTATTAAAGGACAAGAAGCAGGATTCAGATTGTGCCAACAGAATGATCCTTGGTTAGAACCTGAGTCACTGTAAAATAGAAAAGGTTTTGGTAGGACATATATTGAATTGCTAATGATTGCTATTTTAGAATTGCTTTTTTTTTTTTTAACTTTGTCTCCTATAGCCCAGGCTGCCTTTGAACACATTATGTAGCTGAGGAGACCATGAACTTCTGGTCCTCCTGCTACATCCCCAATCCTGGAGTCACTGTTTGAAAAATGATTACTGCTATTAGAATTATATTTCTATTGTAAAGGCAAAATGACCTTTAATTCAGTATTTTCTCCTTATTAAGCAAAGGAAGGGCAGAGATAAATGTGTATAGAAGAAGCATGGATATTGTAGACTTGGTTTCAAGAAATTGCTTCTTGATTATTGGTAACTTATTTTCTTTTTGCATACAAATGTGTGTCTATTTTCTTAGTTGTTAAAAAAAATAGGACCTATAATAAGAAGCTTATCTTAAAGGTGCCTCTCATTAAAATGTGTCAGTTTCCATGCCAGCCTTACCATCACTATACCATAGGTTTTCGATATGCATAGAAGACTGATACCCAGCATTACAATTGCAATATAAATTATGAATGAATCCTAGATGATGTATAATATTGTAATTATATGTGTTTTATCACAGAATGTCTTTTTCTTTCATTTCACTCATGCCTTTATTTTATGGGAATAATTCATTTTGTTNTTATATACCATAGGATGTGTTTTGGAGATGCAGACAAAATATCTTTGATGAAATGAAGAAGAAATTTTTACAGGTAGCCTGCTGGTACCACTGCTTTAGTGTGATAAGCAGAACAATAACAGCATGCTTGTGTTTTTGTTTAATAACAAAGCATGTCTTAAGTTTTCTGCTTGTTTGGCTATTTTATTCCTCTCCAGTTTTAGTAGCATAGAAGTCATCTTAAATGAATTTTACTTCTGGACAGTCCTTTGTAACAAGTGAATAAGGAGGAAGGACTGAAAGAAAANGGCAGAACCCTTTGTTTCACATTTGGATATAGTATTTGCTTCTTGTTACAGATAGATATATTTTCTGCACTATTAATAAGTAATAGAAAATAAATATACTAGTGATTGAATAACTAAATAACTTACAAAGTTACTGCCTAGAAATTTTTGATAAGATTTATTAGTTTATTAATTTGGGAGAGGAACGCTTGCTACTCCTGCATGTGAAGGTCAAAGGACAACTTGTTAGGGAAGTCCATTCTCTGCTTCCATCATGTGGATTCCAGGAATGAAGTTCAGGTCTTCAGCTTTACGGCAAGTGTCTTTACACACTGAGCTAGCTTGCAGGCCCTCTGCCTAGAAATCATATTGAAGAATTAGATACAGATGTTAGCTTCTGGAGCACCTGTGTTCCTCATAAGCCCAACTTCCCTGTGCATTCCACTCTGACCTCTTGTTCATGCTTCACTTTCCTTGGGTTCCTCTAGATCTGTTTTTCCCGGAAATGTTTTCCACGTGACCCAAGTGTTGCAAGAGACCACTTAGAAAAAGATGACACAGATAACTTGAGTAGGTTAGAGCTTTGGATACAGTGTAAAGAGAATCTTAAAACTAAAATAATCTTTTTAATATAATTTAGGATTTTCATCAATCAGCAGACCAAAAATTACTTAAAATTGAACTATCTAAATGGGACTGAGAAATTATATAAATTTCAGTTAGCAAAAATATTTATACTCAATTCTCTTTTATCATCTGTAGCAATGTAGTAATTATAAAGTGAGTAGCCACAGCAAAGACCCAAGACTGTATTTCTTACCCCATAGCAGCTTCTGTACCCAGAAGTAGAGAAATGGACTCTGCATGCCAGTCTGAAGAGAAAATGGGTTGACTGTTGAATGTAGAAGTAAAGAAGACCCTTCACAATGTTTTAATTCTTAACAGTTTTCTCCTAGAAAAATCAAATATTGATAACTTTGTTATTTTCTACATCTAATGACTGAACATAGACCATCAGCTATATACCTTACTTTGTGTTTTGTGTTTTGTTGTTGTTGGTTTTTTTTGTTNGTTTGGTTTTGGTTTTTGGTTTTTNGAGACAAGGTTTCTNTGTGTAGTTTTGGTGCCTGTCCTGGATCTTGCTCTGTAGACCAGACTGGCCTCGAACTCGCAGAGATCCACCTGGCTCTGCCTCCGAGTGCTGGGATTTGCCACCACCGCCCGGCTACTTTGTGTTTTTAAATACGAAACATCTAAGAACTATTTTGTTGATTGGGTTTTGTGTCGTTTTTGAGGTACTTGGGATTGAATCTAGGGCCTCACACCTCACACCTACTAGGCAAGCCTGCCACTAAGCTATGTCCCCAGCCCCTTTTTAAATTTTTTATTCTGAGTCAATCTCACTAAGTTGCCTGACAGGCCTTGAATTTGGAATCTTCCCACCTTGAGTTGCTAGAATTACAGAACTATAGGCCCTGGGCCAGCTTAGGAACTAGTTGTTGTTGTTTTTAAAGACAAAAAAAGCTCAGTGTTGACACCAGTCACCTCAAAGTTTGATTGTTAAGAATGTCAAGAAATAGAGATACAAGATGATTTGAGAGAATTATAAATTCAGGATTGCCCATGTCAGCTACTTCTGTGTTCTCCTAGTAGCAAAGCTGTCTCTGGAAGAACATAGTATTTACTCTGCAATTATCCTAACTTACTTACTTTTTGCACCAAGGTTCTATCCTGATTTTTACTTTTTGAGGGTTCCTTTCCAGCTGTGCTGGGAAATCAACTGTTGTGCAGTGAGTTTAGGGAAAAGCAACAAGCNTCTAATGCATTTCTTAGGATGACTGTAAAGTGTGTGTGTAAAATAAGTAACTTCGATTGTGACTGTACCTTCTTCTTGGCTAGGCCTTCCATGTAGGGAACTTTGCCCTATCAAAACCTCATACTAAGCTCATTTGTCTTCCTAAATGGAATCTTCTGTAGGCTTTTAGAACTTTGTAGCTTTCTCTCACTTTGAATTCTTAGAACTCTTTGGACTAAAGATTTTTGCTTCCTCCCCTAAAGCATGATCTATGCTCAGGTGCGTTCCCACTCCCACCCCACTCCAACCACCATCAACACATCTTTCTGTAATAGTTTGCATGTACCTGACTATATCTTGCCATGTTTTTCTTATCTATTGCTGGTAACAGCCTACCCTAACGTTTAGTGGCTTAAAAGAACAATTCGTTTATTTGCTCAGGATTCTGTGGGATGAAGTTTGAGCAAGGATTCAGCTATTGAGCTCTCTTCCTTGAGGCATCATGATTGGCTCCATTCATCTGGTAGTTGGCTTTGGATGGAATGTCCAAGAATGCTNTTCTCATGTATCACACACCTACCTCAGTGCTTCCAGTCAGCAGCCATTTTGCCTGTGTAGACTGCTAGGGCATATACATAGTGTGCTAATGCCAGGGTAATTAGATCTCTTACATTGGGACTGCTTAATAAAAGGGGAAGTTCCAAGATGCAGAGTGAGGCTGATGGTTTCTTAAGCCCAGCTTTAAGTGGCACAGTGTCACACATTCTGATGGTCCTAAACATGATTACGTAACCAACTCAAATTCATGAGAAGGGGGAAAATGGAAAAAGAATAGTAAAGAGTTAACATTTTGTAATTCACCTGAAAATAATACTGACTTTTTCTTTGACCATAAGTACCACCATTCTAAAGTATAGCCTTAAAATAGGTAGCTGCTCCAGTTGTCTCCAATCTATGAAATATATTTTTACATTTAAATGTTTTAGAAAATGATTAAATTTATACTGTATAGGGGTTTTGCTCTTGAAAAGCTATTTATTATCNAATTTCATAATAAATCTTATGAAATTCATAAGATTATAAATTCATAATAAATCTTATTCATAATCATAAATCTTATTTATGATACTTTCCAATGGGGAAATTTTTTTTAACTGGTTTTTGAATTTGAGGTGAAGAAAGGAAAAAATTTTACAGGGATTCCAAAGTTAGGTGAAGTGTATGGTGGGTAGCCACATGTTAGGTTTAATTATAGATGAAATAAAAGAACAAACCAGATAATTGGGTATAAATAAAGTAATGGTTTACAAAGGGCTAGTCTAGACCTTTAAAGAACATTGCATTTTGCTTTAATTATACTAAAATTGAATTCAAGAGTAATATATGATGGGCCTGGAAATTTTAGAAAACAGAATGTGTACAAAGCTTTAGCACATAGTTATTTTTAAAAGTTTGTGGGCTGGGGTTATAGCTCAGGAGTCTAGCACTTGACTAGCATGCCAATGCTCTGGCTCAATCCTCAATACTGACCTCCCCTGTCCAAAAACAGCGTAGTCACATCTAGCCTAGGAATCTGTAAAATAGATAAATTTTATTTTTAAAGTAAATTTTAAAATAAGATTAATCCATGCATTAAATAATACTTTTCAGCTGAAAATGATAAATTATAGCCTGACAGAAAAAGAATTGCATAATGTATTTATAAATCAAGAAATGTAAAATAGCTTGTCTACTCCGATTCAGTGGCTGTGTCTAAGAAGCCTGAGTGTGTGCATAGGAAAACTATTGGAAAGTTGCTCTGTAAAATNTTACTGGGTGTCTCTTGAGATATAGAATTATAGATCATTTCTGAGTCTTTATTTATACTCTTAACATTTATTTATGTATTTATTTTATTTAGAGACAGAGTTCAGCTCTGTCTGGTATGGAACTCACTTTGTAGACCAGGCTGGCCTTAAACTCAAAAGAGATCTGCCCACTTCTGCCTGTTGATTGCTGGGATTAAAGGTAGGCACCACCATGCCCAGCCCTTACTGTTCTTTAAAGGGCAGCATAATTGTATGTATAAAAAATAATTATTGACATTAAAGGAAGTAAAAGGAACACATAAGATTAAATTTTGTGTTTCCTATAGCACAGTGCTCTTCACGTAGGTTCTATTGTGGTAACTTCCTGTGTGTTCAGGTGGGAGAAGAAGAATCTAGAGTTCTTGTACTTTAGTCTCACACATTTTGAGGAACTTGGCAGCTGGGGATGCATAGGACCATAATATTGCCATAGCACCATGGTTAGTTAGTACTCTGCAGCATTTTCCATAGCCACAGTTTTCTAAGGTGTCTTGGAATTACGAAGGCAGATATTTACTGGGTGTGGTGGGACATGCCTTTAATACCAGCACTTGGAAGGCTGAGTCAGGAAAAGTTCAAGGCCAGCCTGGTCTAGGATATGTTTCCAGGCTCTGTCTCAAAACAAACAAATAAAAAACATAAACCAAACCAAAAAAAAAATGTTAAGTAGTTGAAATTATTTTGAATTCACCCTTTTACTCTAAACTAGATTTATTTTATTTATTTATTTTATTTTATTTTATATGCATTGATGTTTTGTCTGCAAGTATGTCTGTGTGAGGGTGTCAGATCCCCTGGAACTGTTAAAAACAGTTGTGAGCTGCCATGTGGGTGCTGGGAATTGAACCTGGGTCCTCTGGAAGAGCAATCAGTTCTCTTAACTGCTGAGTCATCTCTCCAGGCCCCAATTTTTTTTTNAAAAAAGGGTCTGGTTTATATTAATTTTGATTTCAAGTGTGTAATATAATCCATTCTGTGTGTTAATGTCTACCTTAAATACACAGTTAAAGGCTTTTCCTCCTTTTCAGTTAGTTTTTATAGAGA
This sequence comes from Neotoma lepida, assembly GCA_001675575.1. Lineage (NCBI taxonomy): Eukaryota > Metazoa > Chordata > Mammalia > Rodentia > Cricetidae > Neotoma > Neotoma lepida. The sequence goes on from LZPO01076134.1 coordinate 68,400, forward strand.
GAATATTTCTCATTTTCATTTTTAAGTATGTTATTGTTAGTAATTAAATTTTTTATTTGTCTCAAATGTGGTCCTAGCCGATCTGTTTTAAATGTTACACTTTTATAGCAATGTATTTCTGTTCCTAATAGGATTAACCTTAATTTATAAAAAATCCCTTCCAAGTCCAAAATTGACATTGCAGAAACAGATTACAATGATTTTACTTTACTTCACCTAACATAAACTTGTGGCTGTCCTGTTGTCAGTATTAGTCAGTGATATTAGCTCTTATTTTAAAGTGGATAATGTGGACATAGCAAAAGGTTGAAGTTGATCCTGTTAAAGACAAAGAAGGAATTCTTGGAGCTGGGATTAATCACTAAGTGGTAGAGTATTGGCTAGCATGCAAGAGTCTCTAAATTCAGTGCCCAGGACCACAAAGTGCGGAGAAGTGAGAAAGGGAGAAGAGAGGAGGAGACAAGATATTTGGGTAGAGCACCAGAGTATGACGGTTGTGTTTCTGAATAGCCTTTTGTGGGGATGGCCAGAGGTCCTCTAGGGAAAGCAAGTGAGTCATTACCAGAGCTAGTATTAGAAATACTGTTTTGGATTGAAGGAATATGAGATTAAAAGATATAAACTTCTCAGGAAGCTGTTGACATAATTTTGATAGAAGATACTCTGATTATAGGAGCGGAACAGAGCAACAAGGGATACCTAAAAGTAGACTAGATACAGTTTGGTGCTAGTGGCAGGTAAAGAGAGCTGAAACTGGAGGACACTTAGCTCGGCTCTGGTTTCAGAAACTTGGTAGGGGTAGGTAGCTCTTGTTGAGGTGGCCATTAGATGAGGAAGAGAAAGAAATTTCTTCCACTCAAGCATCCGGTGTATTCAGATACAATTGATGTAACTGCTAACACCATGGGAAATAGAAGATAAAAATCAGTATCTTCAAGAGCTTAAGGGANGGTGTACGGCATATTTTTGGTTTGGTTTAGTTTTTTAATTTTTGTCTTGACAATTACTGATGGAAGGAGAATTTATAATAGAAGGAAGGAGAATTTATAGTCCAATTTCAAGACTGATAGTTGAAAAGACTTGGTAATGACACATTTTTTAAAGAGCAAACTTGGTAATTAAAAACATTATGTGTATGTTTTGCCTGCATATATATCTAAACTTACATGCCTGGTGCCCAGGGAGGCTAGAAGAGANCACTGGATCTCCTGGAGCTGAGGTACAGGTGGTTGTGAACTGCTCAGCATGAATACTGGGAACCAAACTCAGGTCCTGTAGAAGAGTAGGAAGCTCTCTTAACTTCTGAGCCATTGCTCCAGCCTCAAATTTTGTAATTTTTAACTTAAAATTTTCATGGTTTCTTAGCTTTATTGCTTTATAACCTTAAAAGGTAAAAGCAGTTATCCACAAGAATAATTACTTTTCCAAAGCAACATGGTGCTTATGTTTGACATGATCTATTAGGGTGTATTTCAGACAGAGTAAAACAGTACAAAAGATATACTGTCTGTGGGTCCTTTACAATGATCATAAAATTTTAGAGTTAATTATAGTTGTGTTTTCCTTTAAGAATAATAATTAAAGATAACATTTTTTTTTACATTTCAGATAGAAAATGCTGCTGAAGAACCAAGAGTCTTATGTATAATACAAGATACTACTAACTCAAAGACAGTGAATGAACGGATCACTTTAAATTTACCAGCATCTACCCCAGTCAGAAAGCTCTTTGAAGATGTGGCCAACAAAGTAGGCTACATAAATGGAACCTTTGATTTGACATGGGGAAATGGAGTCAATACTGCTGATACGGTAACCCTCAGTTCTAAAGCATCTGCTTAAGCTGCTAATAATAATGTCANAGCTATGATTACTGCGGTTNTTAGTGGCGATTAAGTGAAAGCCTGGACATTACAGTGCCATTTATATGATTATCAAAAGTATAGTGGCTGAGTGCAACACAGTGACAGGTCCCTCTTCCCTTGTGGGGACAACAGTTGTCCTGAAGTTTGCATAATATCAGGTCATCAGTTTTATATTCATAAAAAGGTGGCTATCATGCATATCAACTAAAGAAAAATTTCTGCGTTTACTGAGATACTCTTTGGGATGTCTTTCTGTATGCTGTTAATATGTGTTACTATGATTGGTTAATAAAGAAGCTGCTCTGGCCTATGACGGGTCAGGTTATAGCCAGGCAGGAAATCCAAGAGAGAGACAGGAAGAAGAAAGGCAGAGGTGGAGGAGACGCCATCCCGCCATCCAGGGAGCAGCATGTAATGGCACACAGGTAAAGCCACGGAANATGTGGTGACATATAGATTAATAGAAATGGTCTGAGTTTAGTTATAAGAGCTAGCTAGTAAGAAGCTTGAGCCATAGGCCATGGCCATACAGTTTGTAGTTAATATTAAGCCCCTGGGTGATTACTTTATAAGCAGCTGCACTACCGCAGGTGGGAGAGGTTCGTCCCAACTTCAGGGCCAGGCAGGAATGGAGAAATTTCTGGCTACATACTCGTTTTATGTTTTTAATAAAAATTATTAATAAGATCACTTTTATTTCCTTTTATTTGTGTACCTATGTGTATTTCTGGGCATCTTTGTCTGTGTACATACATAGTGTGTTACCATGTAAAACTCTATAACTCCCAAGCTCCAAAATGTTTCTACTGTATGCAGTCTCAGGTGTGAACATTTTTTATGTCTCAGACTCTGCCTTGTTATCTGCTTGCTTCCTTTGTGATCTGTTTCTATTTCTTTATTGCATTGCCTCATGTCTGTCATACTGTAGCACCTCCTCAAAGACTGAGGGATTCTTGTTTTGCTCATCTTTATATTCAAGAATCTCCACAGAGGCTGATAAAATTTGCAGTATTCAGTTTCCATTTTCTTCTAGAAGGGATGGAGGATCTTGATATCAGCCCATCTGACTGTGGGTTTGACAGGTGATCAGCATCTCCCTGCATGGCTCTGCTCTGCCCTGGTGACTGCAGTGCCCATGCTTTGCTTTGGCAGGGAGAGAATAAGTTCTGTTGCCTGCTCTTTGTATGAAGAAGGAAAGGAGAGGCCAGACTGACAAGGCCTTTTCCCATTTGTTTACCTTGGTTCCCTGGCCTCAGCTCTTGANCTTTGCCTAGTGTTTCCTACCACCCTTATGTGTTTCCTTCCACAGCAGTCTCCTGTAGGCACTTGGAACTGTAGGCACTTTGAGCCCTGGGTTTCCTCTAGGTTTGTTTTTCCATAAATCATAACTTTTATATCTTTTTTAATTTCTCAGAATTTCTGGTATATTCATGATACTGTTTTTCTGTGCTGTTGCCAGATTTTTTTAAAAAAAATTTTGTTGGCATTCATGAAGTTTAGAGGATTATTTGGTAGACACATGATTAGGTCACCATCTGATCCAATTCTGTATTTATTTTTACTACAGTAGTAAATGAGTTAGATGAAGATTATTGAAGAAGTGATCAGTTCCATCCCCCAACCCCATACCCTCTTGAGTCCTGACAGTAAAGTGGAAATTGATAGCATTTCCTAGTTCAGCCTTCTCCTTAAAGGGCTATATTAGCACGCGCGCGCGCGCACACACACACACACACACACACACAGTTGTGCTGTATAATTATTTTGTGATTTGGGGCAAGAGTATGAGACAAGGTCTCTGTAGCCCGAGTAGGAATTGAACTTGGCTATGATCCTCCTGCTTCAGCCTCTCAAGTGCTGGGATTACAGGTGCTAGCTATCATCCTTGCTTTGGTGTGGCTATTCAGTATGTTGCTTATCTGGGAATTCTTATACTCATATATCAAACATTTTGTAGTTTTAGTTATATAAGCTTTTTAAAAGTTCTTTATGAAAGTCTATTGCATTGCATATATTTTAGAAAAAGAACCAATGTATACACACAAGCTGTATTGAATTTGATGAGTATTATATGTAACATCAATCCCTTAGCCTTTTCTTTGTTCGAGGTTTTGGATGTTGGGAATGTGAGCCTCTGGTATGCCCACAGCATATGTACTATTAATTAGGTTTNGCAATTCAGTTCATGATAGATGCGTTCATTCAAAACCTGGCTGGAAAGAACTTTAGCCAAGTCATGACTGAAAAAATACTATTTTCATGAAAATGTGTATGTATTTGGTGTTTTATTATCACAATTTTTCTTATAGTCTAACATTTTTTTTTTATGCATAGGCACCACTGGATCACACCAGTGACAAGTCTCTTCTTGATGCTAATTTTGAGCCGGGAAAGAAGAACTTTCTGCATTTGACAGATAAAGATGGTGAACAGCCTCAGATGTTGTTGGTAAGCTATTTAGAAAGATTTAATATTCATAATTTTTGTGCTCTGGGAATGTAGTTTTCCAGAGGAAGAAAAGATGTACAATTGTGTGATAAATGATTCCTTTTCCTTTTGTATTGATTTGCTATAGTTATATGCGATGACAAGGGTGCATCAGGTATCCACAGCACTATTAGATGTTGGGGAATGTGAGCCTCTGGTATGCCCACAGCATATGTATTATGTTCTGTTGCCATATTGGGACTACTACTACACAAGGATAGGAAAGGCCCCGGGTTAGAATACCATAAAGGGCCTGTATTTCCGTGGCCTTTCCTTTAGTTCAGTATAAAACTCATCAGCTCTTGTTATTTGATGGGAGACCATTCCCATTCCCTGACAAANCACAGCCCCATCTTTCTTGGGTTGACTAATATGTCAGTTAGATGCTTCCGCTGATTTAGTATTCACCTCAATTCAGACTTATTTGAACAGACATTCCTGTCCAATCTAGTAGCNTTACAGATTAGCCCACTGACTCCCAACTGGAAGAATGTTTTCCCAGAGTTTTGACTTTTGAAGAGGTATACATATATAAGTTACAAACACTATACATTCAAGATACTATTTCTTTAACTAAAAACTATGATGGGGCTGGAGAGATGGCTCAAAGATCAAGAGCAAAGGTCAAGAGCACTGGCTCCTCTTCTAGAGGACNTAGNTTCGATTTCTACCTAGCACTCACATGGCAGCTCACAACTGTGACTCCACTCCTAGGAGATCAATGCCCTCTTCTGGCCTCCTCAGGCATTGCATGCATGTGGTGCCCAGACATATATGCAGCTGTACTCATACAGATAAAATTAAAAAATAAAATAAAATCATAAAAAAAACTCCACTATGGTAAGTAAATCTTGTTTGATGATTACAAAGTCCAGAGGATATAGGTTTGAAAAATTAAGAAAACCTGGTCTGATTTGCCTAGCTGTTTTACAGACTGAAGAAACTAAGGCTCAGAGAATATGGACTTTTTCAGAGCTCAGAACAAAATGTTCTATTTGATGGCCTTCCGTTAGAAATCTGTTGTGAATAAAGACGTCCCTTTGAGCAGGAGATGGTAATAAGCAGTGTGTCTGTGCCAAAACAGAACTTGAATGTGTCGCTTGAACACCGTGAAGCTCATTTTTCATTTTGTGGCATCACAGGCTTTTGATTGGTCTTGGGTGACTCTGAAATCATAATTAGCTATTATTTTATTGTAGAGCTCTGGGGTCACAGTTTTAGAGTTGTGGTTTCAGTTGCTTAGTCACTGTTCTTGCTCTGTCGTAATTGCTTATGCTGGTTTTGTGCCCTTTAATCCTTTTCACCATATTAACAGGAAGTTTCTTATTAGAGACTACGAGCAACTCTCCGTTTAAGCCAGCAATTCTTGAATGTCCCTCACCTGCTGGGCCTAACTTATGATGTAAAAGTGAATGCTTAGGTGCTCACTCAGGACTTCATGTCATGTAAAACATTTGAAAGAGGACTTTTTAAAAAAAATCTACAAAGTTAAGTTATTTGCAAAGGGTCAGGAGCATAGCTTGGTGCTTTGAGTGAGACATCTTTCAGAGTTGCATGCAGGGAACCCAGGGCGCACACTCCTTAGGTGTCTGGTAGGATCAGTCACAGCATGATTTAACTTTTTCTCACTGTTGCTAGTCAGTAAATACTGGTTATGCTGCATTTTAGGAGGACTCCAGTACCGTGGACGAAAGCATGCATGACAGATTTATAGGTCCACTTCCAAGAGAAGGTTCTGTGGCTTCTACCAGTGATTATGTCAGCCAAAGCTACTCCTATTCGTCAATTTTGAACAAATCAGAAACTGGTAAGACTTATTTATTATTGTGTTCCATAAAATCATAATCTCAGCAAGTTCAGGCCTAATTGAATTTCTTCATTTCATCAGTACAGAGACCTAGAGCAAGATGACAGGCCAGCAGCAACAGAGTCAGTACTGCCGGGCTGTGTGCGCTTCCTTCCCTCATCCCCTTGCTATCTTTAATGTGTTGTTACTACCTTTATTTATCCACAAACTAAAAGACACTGGATATTGTGTTTTGAAGAAAATTATTTTGGTAACGTTCCCTCTAGAGTGCAATCTGACATTTTTGAAGTCAGCTTCTTTGGAAATGAAATCTTCTTTTCTCCTTTTAGATTAAGATGGGCTGTGAGGAGTGTGCTTCAGTGAAGTAGACGGAACACATTGATTTTACTGAGTCTGCTATATCTTTTAGTTTAATTGTTATATTTCAAATCAATTAGATCATTTAAAAATTTCTGTTAGGGCTAGAGAGATGGCTTAGTGGTTGAGAGTACTTGCTCTGGAAGAGTATCTGGATTTAGTTCCTCGCACCCACATGGGGGCTCACAACCATCAATAACTCCATCCAGGAGATCTGATGCCCTCGGTTGACCTCCACAGGCACACATCTGGTACACATACATACATGTGAATGCAGACAAGACACATATACATAAAATAAAAAGAAAGAAACCTTTTAAAAATCTGTTATCTATTTTTCTGAAATATGATTGAGCCTAGATTATTTTTAAGTTGTTTTTTATTATTTATTGTAATGTGTATAGGTGTTTGACTTGCATGTGTGCATCACATGTGTGCATTACCTGCTGAGGGCAGAAGAGGGTGTCTGATCCCCTGGGACTCTGTCTCTTATACACATCTAGATGTGTATAAGAGACAGGGCATCAGATCTCGTTACAGATGGTTGTGAATTCCAGTGTGGTTGCTGGGAATTGAACTCAGGACCTCTGGAAGAACAACCAGCGCTCTTAATCTCTGAGTCCTCTNTCCAGCCCTAGGTTATTAATATTTTATTTCAATGTACTAGGCTAGCTTTATATGAAGGTTTCATATATGTGTGTGTGTGTGTNTNTNTNTGTGTNTATATANANATATAT
>LZPO01076134.1:97873-116075 GCA_001675575.1 Neotoma lepida
CTTGGTTGTCCTGGCCTCAAACTCACAGAGATCCACCTGCCTCTGTCTCCTGTGTGCTGGGATTCAAGGTATGCGCCGCCACCAGGCCCCTTATTTTTTTTAACATAATTTTTTATTGATTCTTTGGGAATTTCACATCATGCTCCCCAATCCTGTTCATTTTCCAGTCCCTCTGTATCCACCCCTTGCCCCTGTGTTGTCCCCCTCAAAAAGAAAATTTAAAAAATATTAATTCAAAAAAAGCAAACAAAAAGACTACTCCATCTTTTCCATCTCTCCAACACCTCTTCATTTGTCATTGGAGCTGCANTATACCCTTTTGTCTACTCAGCTTTACTGGGAAATGTTCATTGTGTAATGTGTTGTTGGTCAGGTTCAAGGCTTCTGGCTTCTGGTACACCATCAATGCTGGACCCTCACCAACACTCCTCTCACATATCCTGCTATTGCCCCGAGTTATAAAGATCCTGCAGCTATGGTTCCATTGGGCCAGTTTCTTCATGTGCTCCTGCATGTCATAGATGGGGTGGTTGTTGGGGTGTGCCAACTCAAAGCCCTGGATGTGGGTCTGGGTGGTAGCTCATATGGTCAGTCCAGGCCACTGGGACCACTTCCCTCAAATGAGGGGCAGAGCCAGCTCTTCTATGCTATGGTGAGGAGTGTGGCCAGCTCTTCTGCTGCAGTGGCTGAGTGGCCTGCACTGCCACCAGTGGGCTATGGTAACATCTAGGCTCACGCTGCTGCTGAGGACTATGTCTGGGCCCATGATCCTACCACAGCAGACAAGATCTGTGTTGATGCCTTATTTTATTTTTTGAGACAGGATCTTGCTATGTAGCCCTGGCTGGCCTGGAACTCAGAGATATGCTCCTGCCTCTGCCTCCCCAGTGCNGGGATTAAAGGTGTGTGNCACCACTCCCAGCACACTCCCTCTTATTTCAGATACTGCTTTACCTATTCAAATTCTGTTTGGAAGCCTTCTTAACTTGGCTTCAGTCAGTGTTAAGCCATGGCTGTATTTTTGCTTGTTTGTTTTTGGGTTTTTTGAGACAGGGTTTCTCTGTATGTATTCCTGGCTGTCCTGGAACTTGCTCTGTAGACCAGGCTGGACTTAAAATCACAGAGATCTACTTGCCTCTGCCTCCTGAGTGGTGGGATTAAAAGCCTGTGCTTGAAGTACTAGTGATTAAAGTTTTTTTATCCAGCAGCTTTTTGTACTGTCTAGTTTCTTGCTTCTGTCTTAAGACTGTACTGAGAGGAGGGTCTTAGACCTGTCTCTTATACACATCTAGATGTGTATAAGAGACAGGTACTGAGAAGGACAAGCATATCGCTCTCCATGTGAAAGTCCAAGAGCCTGCATGCCTTTGACAGCAAGAGCAATAATAACACATGGCAATGAGAGGGTTTCAGTTGTAAGTAGTGCAGGCTGACGTGACTGTAGTGATTAAGGATGACTGTGCATTTTAAAGAAGGATCGTGTGAGGACAGTTGTAAGTGCCCATAAAGAAAGTTGACTGATATAGACAGACACATCTCTAAGATGCATGCAAGTACTTCCTAAAGATCAGGACTTTACTCTATATCGTTCAGTCAACCACCACAATGGTGAGAAATTAGTATGCAATACTGACCAAAGCAATTTTTATGAACAATGAGGTAAAATAGTTTTAACATAACTTTTAATGATAATTATAATATTTTGCTGTTAATTTTANTACATTTTAAGATTAGTTTTCTAATCATTCCATTCATAACTGTTTTGATGATTTCAGTGTTTCATATTTAAGGCTTTGTCATTAAATAGTAAGTAATAAATATAATTACTTTTTTTCTAACTAGGAAGAAGCACTGCATGCATTTATTCAGCCAGAGATCTTGGATGGCCCAAATCAATATTTTTGTGAACGTTGTAAGAAGAAGTGTGATGCTCGTAAGGTAAGAGGCATATAAATATTATTTTGTAATTGTCTGAGATGTTATCAGTATGAATACTGATCCATTTGTACCCCTAACCACACATGCTTCTTTTTAGGGCCTTCGGTTTCTGCATTTCCCATATCTGCTGACCTTACAATTGAAAAGATTTGATTTTGATTATACAACCATGCATAGAATTAAACTAAATGATCGAATGTCATTTCCAGAGGAACTAGATATGAGCACATTTATTGATATTGAAGATGAGGTAAGTACTTAGTACATTTTCTTGTTATACTTTTCATTAGACACTTTTTGTTTTAATTTTTTTAATTGCTTTTTGTGTATGGGTGTTTTGCCATACACATGTGTATGTGTTTCTGTGTGTCACATGTGTGCCTAGTCCCCTTGGAGACGAGAAAAGGGTGTGGTAACCTTTGATACTAGAGTTAGAGACAGTTGTGAACCACCNTATGGAGGCTAGGAATCAAACTGGTGTCCTCTGGGAAAGCAGCCAGTGATCTTACTACTGAGCCATCTCTCCAGCCCCACTTTATGAATTAAGACTGATACATTTGAAGTGTCCCTTGACAGAAGCTTTCTCTTTTGCCATTTTCCAGTGGTGTATTGAATGAGAAGACTATTGTTGTGGCTAGAAGGCTTTTCCTGACACTGTGCATTACATTTCAAGTATTCTTATTTGGTTGGAATAGCGTAAGCTCTTCTAGAGACAAAAGGGTTTCACTTTTGGGATTCTCTCTTGAATTTAAGTAATCTTGTTTCATAATTTCTTTATTATTGAAACTGTGTGCTGTAGCTGGATATCTGATCTTTACTACACATAGAGCAGATATATGTGAGTGAATGAACAAAGTAGTATATGACCTTAATGTCTTGTATTTGCGTTAATACCCCTTTCAAGAATTAAGGTACTTGATTACTCCAATGTAAGGTTTGCTAACTCTTAGATTAACTAAGTTAAACAAACTTATAAGAGGTTTTGTCTGTTTCCCTTTTTAAATTCGTGTTTTGTTTTAACTTGAAACTTCAAATGGTTTGAACATGGGATTTTGATGAAAATAGGAAAGACTCATCAATTTCGTTCTACTCGTTGACCTCCTCCCAGGGTTTTCTAGCTTTATTCAATTTTTAAAAAAATGTGTGCTAGCCTGCTTGATTCTTTATGGTGTTCTCCTGATTGGATTGTATGAAGCACTTATAGTCAGGAAGGGCAGTTGTTACAGGGTGATAAACCCTTGCTGCTTCTAAGAGTTTTGTGTGCTTGTTTGTTTTTCCGATTGCAACTGATTACCAATTGTAAAATCTACTTCCTTCCAGGAGCTCAAAATTAATTATAAATGGTCATCAAGTTTCATTTAGTATTTGTCTTAGTTAGGGTTACTATTACTGTGATGAAACACCAAAAGCAAGTTTGGAAGGAAGGGCTTATTTGGCTTATGCTTCGACATCAACTATTCATCACTCAAGTCAGGGCAGGAACCTCGAGGCAGGAGCTGATGCAGAGGCCATGGAAGGGTGCTGCTCACTGGCTTGCTCCCCATGGCTTGTTTAGCCTGCTTTCTTAGAGAACTCAGGACCACTAGCCTAGGAGTAGCCCCACCCAAAATGGTTCTACCCTTCCTACATCAATCACTAACTAAGAAAATACCCTATTAGGGGCTGGAGAGATGGCTCAGCNGGTAAGAGCACTGACTTCTCTTCCAGAGGACCCAGGTTCAATTCCCAGCACCCACATGNNAGCTAACAACTGTCTGTAGGTCTGACACCCTCACATAGGCATACATGCCTGCAAAACACCAATACAAATAAAATAAAAATAAATAATTTTTAAAAAACAAAGAAAATGTCCTACAAACATAACTGCAGCCTGATCTTATGGAGACATTTTCTCAATTGAGGTTCCCTTCTCTCAGATGATTATAATATTTGTCAAGTTGACATAAAACAAGCAAGCACAATATTTGTGTGGGTGTGTTGAAAACTGAGTCTATTCAGCAAGAAAACAGACTTTTTTCTGCATCTCTTCTGTGATGCGCCTGTCTTGGTTGGGAAGGAATTCCAGTCTTTGTACCAAGTGGCTTTCATATATGTTGGTGTTAATTGCTTCACTCACTTTCCACCCTATCCCTGTACCATCCTTTATGTAGTGCTAGTAAGCACCAGAGATAGAATGTCTTGATACTTGGTAGCATCCTAGGTGAATCACTAAACTCTGACCCTCATTTTCCTGTCTAGCTATTGGAAGAAGCTGCTACAGCTTCAGTGAATGTTGAGGGAATGGGTAACTACAACCAGTAAACATTTGCAGAGAACTAATAGAGTAGCACATCAGGCTGGGTGTGCACACCTGTAAGGAGAGAGATGGAGGAGTAACAGAGTGGATTGTGCTTAATTAAAGTTAGCAAATCTACCCAAAGTCTGTTCAACTTAAAGGAGATATTTTCTTCATCAAATTCCTACCTATATGTAGCTGAAGATGTGATCAGTGTTTTGTATATTCCTGACGTATTTATTGGAATATCCCAGGGGAAGGAAATGCAAATTTTATTTGCTTACTCNCGTGTTTGCTTGGAGTTGGGNGACTTTTTTTTTCATCTGTTTGTTTTGTTTGGGTTTGGTTTTCCTTTTTGCTTTTTTGAGACATTTATTTTTATATAGTCATGGCTGGCCTGCAGTTAGCAGTCCTTATGTCTCTGCATCCCAAATGCTGGGATTATAGGTGTGTGCCATCATGTTCAGCTTGCAGTTCTGGAGGTGATGTTCATCTTTATTTTGTCTTGAATCAAATTTTNTTGAAGGAAGAAGACTGTACTGCATACTGGATGCTGTACTTAAAAAAAGTTAGTAACAACAACAAAAATTATTCTTGCTGTGTATTACTTGGTTTCAAGAACTTAAATACAATGCCTTATGCACATCAGGGGNTTTCATCTTAGAGAAATCTTAACCTATGTCAATAAAAACATTGTAGGTATGTGTGTAAAATGTTAAAGGAAAGGAGAAGAGAGTGTTGCTTGGGATTTCTAGCAAGTNTAATTCTTCAGCTTAAGCTTGGGGGGCTACGAATTGAAAGCAGTTAAGCACAGAAGTATGATGTCCCTGCCCTGAGTACACCAGACTAAAGTTCTCAGGGACAGATAGACAGACACCTTACACAGTAATTAAAGAGAACATTTTGTTGGAATTGGGAACAGAAATGTAGTTTGGAGCTTAGGGTAGTTGCTATCACAAGGTGCTGTAGAAAATGGTAATTTTGTACCTAAGATCTGAGTTCAAGAGAAAACAGACATACTTAAAATAGATGCTTCTCTTAAGCAGAACAATGTTATACTACTTGAACATGGTAGAAGATATAGGTAAAAGTTTGAATATCTCTTCCTTTATTTGACATAAGATTTTAAGATAATTGTGTCTTATTAGAAGTCGCCTCAAACTGAAAGTTGCACTGATAGTGGAGCAGAAAATGAAGGCAGTTGCCACAGCGACCAGATGAGCAATGATTTCTCCACGGATGATGCTGTGGATGAAGGCATATGCCTGGAGAGCAGTAGTGGGACTGAGAAGATTTCAAAACCTGGCCTGGAAAAGGTACCTTTTATGAAGTTTATTGATATTAGGTGCTGAGCATGCTAAGTAAGTGGTCCACCAGAGAGCTATACCCCCATTTCCCTGCATTTTTAATTAAATAGAGAATATAGTAATTTATGAACTTCCGTATTATTTTGTGCCTCATTTTTTAAAATGAAGACTTCTTAAAACTGTCTCATGGTGGGTGTCATTATAATTGTATTTTGGGAAACACTACTTACAGATGGGATGCTAATTCCTAGGAGACCATACTGTGTTGAAAATTAGATTGTGTTAGAATGGCTGCTGCCTCTGCCCTTAGTGTTTATCAACTCTCCAAATCCTTTGTCTTCACTGAGTTTGCTCATAGAAGAAAAAGAGTGTTGGACTTGAATTATTGCATTTTAAGAATTCTGAAAATTGTGCATTTCTGAGANAGTTAATAACCGTAATTATCTGTAACCTCAGAATTTTCCAGAAACATAATGGGGGTGGGGCATGCTAATTACAATGAAACTTTAAAATGTTACTGCTAGCCAGTTGGTACATGCCTGGAATACCAGCACATAGGTAGCAGAGGCAGGAGGATCTCTCTGAGTAACAGGTTCCAACCATCAGGGGCTACAGAGTGAGCCCTGTTTAAAGAAAATAATAATTTTCTCAGCACAAATTCTAGATTATGGTAAATTCTGAAACCTGCCTATCATTTATTTTGATTAATCTTAGTTTGGGCAATACAACTTGAACTACACAAGTTTTCAGAATTTGTTCTGGAAGTTTCACTATGTAATAATTATAGTCAATTTAATGTTATTTAAGACAAACTGAAAAGTGCTAAAAGGATTTTGGAAGGTTCAAGTACTTTTTAAGCAAAGAATAAAGAGGAGAAAACAATGGAAGTGTGCTTACCTAGCATTCCTGAGGTCCTGATTTGTTCCCTAGTGCTGCAAAATGAAAGAAAGAGGAGAGCTCCTGCAGAAAAGTGAATGAGTTCTAGCAGGCCTGTACAATAGTGCACACCTGTGATTCCAAAATAGAGGATAAAAGACAGAGAATTGGCTGCAAGTTTGAGTCTAGCATGGTCTAACATAGCTTGTTCCAGTCCAGAAAGGGTTGCAAAGCAAGCCCCTCTCTCAAAACAAACTTTAATAAAAAACCTTGCTTGTCCATTTGGAGAATCTACTTAGGATAAATGGTCTTTCTTTTTTGTCATAATCTTTTCTGGAGACTCTATTTTAAAATTATTTTATGTGTATGGGTGTTTTGCCTGCATGTCTGTACACCATTTGTGTACCTGGTACCCTCAGAGGCTAGAAGAAGATGTCTAGAGTTGCAGGTGATTGTGAGTGCTAGGAACTGAACCTGGGTCCTCTGGAAAAGCAGCCAGTGCTCTTAACCACTGAGCCATCTCTCCAGCCTTGGGAACTTTATTTTTATTCACTCCAGGTAGAGATGGCGATGACAGACCAGAGAAAGGGTTCCTTCCAAGTCCAGCTTGGTGAACCAGTGAGTTTATTGGACTTCTTTAATGGAGCATGATGACTCTTAGGCAGCTCTATCACCAAAAAGCCCACTCCAAGCATGGGTAACTACTTATAAGAGTCTCCCTTCAAAGCACCTTGTTACTACTGCCTATATAACCTGAGCCTCTGAATTGATAAAATTCTTATGTTTTTAGGTGGTTGTGGAGTTTTTAAGATTAAATATATATCTTATAAATGTATGTCTGTATGTGTACCATGTGTATACCTGGTACCTGTGGAGCCCAGAAANGGGTGGTTATGAGCTACAATGCAGGTGCAGAGAACCAAACCCTAGATCCTCTGCAAGAGCAGCAAGTGCTCTTTAACCTCTAAACTGTCTCTCTAGCCCCCTTGTGAATTTCATATAAGCNTCTGTGCCATTATATCTTCCTCTCTATTGTGTCTGGGTTTTCATTTTTTATTTATTTTAGTGTGGTGTTTTGAGACAGGGTTTCTTTGTATAACAGTCCTGGTTGACCTGGAACTCACTTTATAGACCAGGCTGGCCTTGATCTCACAAAGATCCTCCTGCCTCTGCCTCTCAAGTGCTGGGATTAAAGGTGTGTGCCACCACTGCCCAGCTTGTTTGGGGTTTTTGAAACAGTCTCACTTTATTGTCCAGACTGGCCCCAAACTCACTGTGTAGCCCAGGCTGGCCTTGAATTCACAGCTGTTGTCCTTCTTTAGCCTTTCAAGTGCTAAGATTACAGACCTGAACTGCTATGTCTGGCTGCTCCCTGTTGTTTTTGGAGATGAAAATACTGGTAGCCAGGATGTCTAGTATTGCTAATTGTTTTAGGTGTGTGAAGTACCAAGGCTGCTAAAAGAAAAAGTAATTCAAGTTAATGTCCTGGCACATGGCTTGTAAATCTTAGCACTTTGAATGCTAGTCTAGGAATGTCATATGTTTGAGGCCTACCCTAGGCAACATAATAGGTTCAAAACCACCTGGGCAACTTAGACCCTATCTCAAAATAAAAAATAACAAGGAGGGGCAGGCATATACCCAGGTGCTGGAGCACTTGCCTAGCATCTATGAGTTCACTCTCCACTACCAACAAAAGAACAAAGAAAAAGAGAAAAGGTTCTTAGTTTATTATAGACAACATCAGGCATATACAGAGTGGAATGGCCATAAACTGATTTATTACAGAAATAGCACAGTTCTGTGTGTGTGTGTGTGTGTGTGTGTGTGTGTGTTGAGACAATGTCTCTTCTATGGAGCCGTGGTGGTTGTCCTAAAACTTACTATGTGAACACACTGACCTTAAACTCAGAGTTCTATCTGCCTCTGCTCCCCAGGTGCTGTAATTTAAAGTATAAGTCACCNTTCCTGGCTTGGACTCATTATTAATATAAATAATAAATACCACATTAATATGTTACTTATCAAAATACTGCATGAATACATTAGAAGATACTTCAAATTGCTGTAAGAAATAGAATTTTATTTAAAGAAAAAAAGCAATGTGTTGATAATTTCTTCATCTTGACTATGCAAATTAAAGCACTCTTCTATTTAGTACCTACTTCACAAAATTTTAGACTTTTTTTTATAAATAATCAGGCATATGTTTATAGACATACATATTTCCAAAGATCACAAGACAGCATAATAAAAATGTGAAGAAATATANTGGATGAAACCTGTTGCATACTTTTAAGTTTTTGGTGACTTGCTATTTTAACATTACCTAAAGGACAAGCTAGCTTACCATAGGATAGTTGTCACAGTACTTAACTCTGCATCCATAGGAAATAAGGGGTTTCAAATAAGGGTTTTGTAGTCTTCTCTTCCAAACTTCTTTTTCTTCTCTCCTTAGAACTCCCTGATGTATGAGCTTTTCTCAGTGATGGTACATTCGGGGAGTGCTGCTGGAGGTCACTATTATGCTTGCATAAAGTCATTCAGTGATGAACAGTGGTACAGTTTCAATGACCAGCATGTGAGCAGGGTAAGACTCATGGAATAGAGAAGTTACTCAGTGGCAGGGGGTTTATTCAGAGCAGAGAAACCTATGATGGTATCTCATGTCCCCACCAGCCAGTCTCTCATTGTTAGCAGTGTCCTTGTTCTGCGTTGTTAGAGGTTGTTCCGTATTTCCAGCTTAGAGTACACCTTTCCTCTAGCCCTCAGCCTTTCTTCTTATGTACTCCTTGTGAGTGATGTGGGAATAGGATCCCTTGAGCCTGACTCACTAGAACAGCTCCTGGTGAACTGAATTATCTGTGTGGTGCTTCTTGACAGNATCATGACACAGCTAATTCAGAAACTAAAGGGTGGATTAGAATTGGGTCTGGTGGTTCACCAGCAGTTTCTAGCACTGGGGAGGCCCAGACAGAGCCCAGAATTCAAGCCCAGCCTGGGCTAAAGATTAAGAACCTATTTCAAGGAAAAAAAGAAAGAAAGAAAGAAAAGAAAAAACCCTGGAATATTGGGTTACATATTTTCATGTTGACACTAATGTAATGGTGTCATTGGTTTTTACAAAAGTGTAACGTTACAACTTTTTAGATAACACAAGAAGACATTAAGAAGACACATGGCGGCTCTTCAGGAAGCAGAGGCTACTACTCCAGTGCTTTTGCAAGGTAAGCAATAGCATGTTGATGCACTGACGTGAGTTGTAGCTTCTCCACGGGTCTTACTAAGAAAGTCTTACCCTTGGGTCAACCATGGGCCTCTGTTCATAAGTGCTGGCTGATGCGTATCACAGACCATCTGGCTATAAAGTCNGAGACTTTTTTCCCTTGACTCTTTCTAGCAAAGCAGTTTGCCCAGCCTTGACTTAGCTGTAGTAGGCATTGTGGTACACAGCCTTCTTGACGACTTCATTGTGTTACCATAGGAGATGTTTTAACCTTTTCATAAGTGCACCATTAACAACAAGGAGAAATTTTCCTTTCTTTCTGGAATGTTTTAATTTTAATGTGTCTGTGAATGGTGGTATGATTTTCTGATTATTTGAAAGAAAAAAAAACTAGTATTTCAAATAAAGATTTGTTGCTTATAAATAGAATCTACCATCTATTTGAAGAACCTGTTAATCTTTTTTATATTTCTCCTAGCTCAACAAATGCATATATGCTGATATACAGACTGAAGGATCCAACAAGAAATGCAAGTATGTTAGCCCATCATAAAGTCATTTCCTTGGCACATCTTGCAAACCTAGATAACTGCTTTTAGGTGCTAGAACAGTTAACATCTAGGACTTTTTATGCCTGGGAGAGGGAATTATTAACACTCTTATGAAGTAATACCAACTGATAAAATCATTTGACAAGAATCTGTAGGGTTGAGCACAGTGATAGGTGCTCGGTATTATGTAACTTTAGTTACTTGGTAGGCTGGATGAGGCAAGAGGATTACAAGTCTGAGTCCTACTGACAATTTAGCAGGACCTTGTCTCAAAATAGTAATTTTAAAGGAGCTGCGGCCACAGATTAGTGATAAAGATTTTGGTTAGCATTCATAAGTCCCAGAGTTCTGATAACCAGTACTACACAGACATGCACACAAGCAGGCATGCAGTCCCACACAAGCACACCCACATACAGGTTGGAATACTTTGTAATACACTTGCTCTTCATTAAATGAATTAAGTGTGTACTTTAAGTAAGATTGTATCCTGTGCAATGCTCACAGCTCACTGACTACATATCCTAGAGCAAATCACTTGACCTGAGTCTTGCAGATGTGTAGACTGGAAATGATGTTATAGAGTTGTGATGCATGAATGAAACAACACTTTAGAGTCTTGCAGCATAGCTAGTATGCAGTGAAAGCTCAAATTAACTACTGTTTGTTTCAGTTGCAAGCTTTTTGGATTTGTTAATATCTACATAGTTTGAGAGAGGACTCCAGGTAGCCTGAAATACTTCAGAAATCTTTTAATATAGTATCTGTTTATTTGATTAAAGAACAAATAAATCTTTGTGAATCTAGTACAAATCTTTTATTATATTTTAATTTTATTAAGAATCCCAGGGGGCCAGCAAGATGGCTCAACTGGTAAAAAACACTTGCTGCCAAGCCTGATGGCCTGATTTCAGTGCCAGAACCTTTAAAGTTGCCCTCTGATCTCCCAGAAATAATCTTGAGTATAAAGTGTGTTTGTCCTTTTTATTTTTTTTTTGATTGATATTACTTTAAAATCTTTAGTTCTTAGGGTTTTTTTTCTTGCTAGTTCTTACTGATTGACAANGTTGGAAACATGTTAAGGTGTGTATATGTTTGACTATAGATGCATACACAGATGATGAGTTTGCTCATATTCTTTTCATAATTTAAAAAAAATAATCACTAGCTTTCCTTCAACATTTATTGTTTAGGAGCTGATGTGCTCTTAGTATATCTGTTTAAACTATTATATTTTTTGTTCACATTTTTGTGAACAAAAGTTAAGTTTGTGGACTCAGTCAATGCAAGGTTTAAAACATAGTCATCATTTCAACAAATGTATATTTCAAGACCTGTAGATTGACTGGAGGCAAAGCCAGGATTGTAATCCATGCATCCTCTGTGCCTCACTGTAGACAGTGCAGTGCTTCAACCCTTGGCTAACTCCCCGACTCTAGTTCTGTGGCACTGTGTCATCTGGTTGTGAATGCTTTTTAGCTAGTTGACTGCAGAAAGGTGTCCTGTACAGCCAGTGAGGGAAGAATTTTTTTCTTTTTCTTTCTTTCTTTTTTTTTTTAAGACGAGAGCTGATTTCTGGAAACATTGCATTTTCACTCTTTATAGGTCCTGTTGATACTCATCGTTCTCCTTAAAGTTAAACATTCATTGGCTTTATTCAAGTGTCTTAATTTCATATTGTTTCTTATATAGTTTTAAGTCACATGTAACTATGGAGTTACCAAATTGGTGCCTATGCCTTCTTTGGTTAGAAGGCAGCTGAAGGACTCCATTGAGGAGGAAGGGAAGGTAGGAATGCTACCAGAGTGTAATAACAATCACATATGTAGCAGCAGTACCTTTTACTCATCTGCATTATATTCTAGCCAATAACGTTTGGGCCAGGTGCTTTTAGTAAGCTAAAGGAGCCAAGGTCTGGAGAAGGAAAGTTGCCTGTGGCCGGAGAGTTCCATGGTGATAACACAAGTTGAAATAAAAAGTGGTTTTCCATTTCCAAGGCATTTGAAATTCTGAAATCTCGTTGAATTCTCCTAGGATTTGAGCCATTTACTAGGTCTGCATATGGTTTCACTATCAATACCTCTCACTGTTGCCTGGAAGAAGCTTGTTTCACACTGAAAGAAGGACACAGGTTTCCATGGCAGCGCAGGAGAACAAAAAGAGTACAAGAAACTGCTCTGAATGACACTATTTTATGTTCCTAGAATTTCTAGAAGTGGATGAGTACCCAGAACACATTAAGAACCTGGTGCAGAAGGAGAGAGAATTGGAAGAACAGGAGAAGAGGCAACGAGAAATTGAACGCAACACATGCAAGGTTCGATTCCATGACTGTGGTTGACAAGTGCTGTTGAGGTTTGCTCTTCTGACTGCTGTCATTCTCAGGATAACCCAGTNGGTTCTGTGGACAGTTCTGCCCATGTGGTCATTAGGTAGTGTGGCTTTACCACAAGGGTGAGCATAATTTGGTGCTGAAGCATGGTGATATGTAAGATGGTGCTCAGTGCTTGTGCAGCTCTGTGAGGCGGGCATTCCCATGTCCTAAGGAAGGAAGGACTAGGAAATGCACAGAAATGAAGGCTACACTTTAGTTACTCTCCCACTGCCCTCACTGTTCTCCCTTTAAAACCCTTAAACAGATGGGAGGTGATGGTCCATGCCTTTAATCCCAGCACTTGAGAGGCAGAGGCAGGTGGATCTCTTGTGAGTTCAAGGCCAACCTGGTCTACAGAGTGAGTTCCAGGACAGCCAGGTCTACATAGAGAAACCTTGTCTTGAAAAAACTAAAAGAAAGAAAGAGTAGTCCCAACTATGTTTTTTGTTTTTTAATTACATTGTTTTGACAATGAGGAAAAGTGCTATCTGCTGCTGGGCATGATGGAACACGCCTTTGATCAAAGCACTGCAGAGAAAGAGGCAAGTGGGTCTCTGTGAGTTCAAGGCCAGCCTGGTCTACAGAGCAAGTTCCAGAACAGCCAGGGCTGTTAAACAAAGAAACTCTGTNAAAAAAAAAAAAAAGTACTACCTGCCAAAGAATTCAGCTGTGACACTTGACCTAGTGAGTTGATGATGGTATTTTCTGTTTTGTAGATAAAATTATTCTGTTTACATCCTGTGAAACAAGTAATGATGGAAAATAAGTTGGAGGTTCATAAGGATAAGACATTAAAGGAAGCAGTAGAAATGGCTTATAAGGTATGTCTAATGCACAGTTGGATTTTAATTTTGATAGCACCTAAGTTTTATAGTTGAGATAGATGATGATCTAAATACTTTGAATGGATTTGATAACCTGTTAATCTCCCTTCATCTACCAGCGTCTTCATCTGAAAGCCAGTTAACCTTTCTGAATCCCATAATTAGAATTAGAAACACATTTATTTGTGCTGTTTATTTAGCAGATATTTATTGAGTGCCTTCTGTATGAGCCATTAGAGTTATCAGGGGGAAGACAAGTCTTGGCCTTAATGGAATTTATAATCCAATGGGAAAAAGTTTTTCTTTGACAATCTCCAATTATTTTGTTTAAATATCATAAAGTAGTATATTAGTATATTGAGTAGTAGTATATTGAGATAATTTATCTGCAATAGTAACCATGATAAGGACACAAGTATGTCATTGTATGGTTTGTGTTATTTTAGGAATAATGAAAGGTGGTCATTAAACAAATTAAAGCTAGGCATGGATGCTCATACCCTGTAATCTCAGCATTTGAGAGGTGGAGGCAATAAGATCAAGTGTTCAAAGTCATCCTCTTTTGCATAGTGAATCCAGAGTCACCCTGGGTTACATGTGGCTCTTTCTCAAAATGAAAGATGTCTGTTACTCTGATAAAAATCATAATTATATAGATTTTATTGTTTATAAGGATCTTCTGGTAGGATTACTGCACACGAGACTAAAGCACTCTATGTTTTTACTTGTGGGGGATTGTGTTTTGTTAGATGATGGACTTAGAAGAGGTGATTCCGCTGGACTGCTGTCGCCTGGTAAAGTATGATGAGTTTCATGATTACCTGGAACGGTCATATGAGGGAGAAGAAGATACACCAATGGGGCTGCTCCTGGGAGGAGTCAAGTCCACATACATGTTTGATCTGCTGTTGGAGACTAGAAAGCCAGATCAAGTTTTCCAGTCTTACAAACCTGGAGGTAAGCAATTTTATACTCCTTTGAGTTACAGTGGGCTTTAAATTACTGTGATCAAATGTTTTCCTCATAGAAGTGAATGATTTAAAAATTATTTTTTACTATGTTCTTAAAGTGTACATAATTTTGACAAGTTGAGAAGTAGTCAGCAATGAGTTTGAAGTTCTAGCTTACACTTGCTGGCACATGCTGTGTGTGATTCCAACAGTGGGCAGGCTGAGATGGGCACATCACAAGTTCAAGTGGGCACATTTGCTAGACNTTGTCTGTACACAGAGTTTAAATATGAGCAACAGCAACAAGAAGACACTTCTCAGTCTTCAGTAGGGTTTCNTTCTTAAGTGTGGAGTGCTAAATGATGTACTNTCTGCCTGATGATAAGAAATGCCCATAATTATCGGCTCAGCTCCTAAGGGTATCTCTGTCGACATCTTTCCCTTTCCTCCTCTTTCCCCACTTCCCTCTCCTATTCATTATGGAAGCTATTACACTTCCTTGCTTTGTGTGGCTCTGCTGTCCAAGGTATAGTTATCATTTAAGTGAACAATATAAGGGGAAAATTGAGAATTGACAGCAAAACAAAANAACTGCTAGATGTAATTCTTGATGGCTATTTCTTTTTCAGGTGACTAAAATTTAGTTATAAATATGATCTAAAAATAAAAAAGAAACTGATACACCAGACCACTTTGTGCATAGAATTTTCTGTGGGATTTGAAGTACATTGTTTGAGGAGAGCAACAAGGTCATGAATGGCTTACTGGAGGTTGTTTATAAGCTGTCAGGGTTTTCTCNGCCCCATTAGTGTTTATTTTGCAGTCTCTACATCCATGTATGCTGTCAGTGCCGTGGTTTTCTTTCTACTTGGATCTCTTTGCATATGTATTTTACGTTTGATCCTAAGTAGAAGACCAAGAAGCAACTAGATTGTATTTTTAATATGTTTAATAAATTTGAAGATGATATTATATTTTAAAAGGAAATAAAACATTTTTAAAATTATATTTGGATTTTTTTTACAGTATATAGGTCTAAAATAATGCTTTTTAATGAACATTAGATGGATGTAATATAAACCTACTATATTCGATAATGAGAGCATACTCTCTTTGCCATCAATTAGAAACATATTTAGAATGCACTGCTCATGTAAAATACAGTTTAAGAAAATAACCTTCAGCTGTTTTTTTATGTTTTCCAATGCGATAGAAGTGATGGTGAAAGTACATGTTGTTGATCTGAAGGCAGAGACTGTCGCTGCTCCTATAACAGTTCGTGCTTATTTAAATCAGACAGTTACAGAGTTCAAACAGCTGATCTCAAAGGTAAGTGGTAAAACTAGACCACGAATATTTTTGAGTTATTGCTGTGTGTACAGCTCACCGTGGTAGTTCCAAGTTGTAGGTTCTACTGTAAAAGGGGCAATATTTATAGGCAGAACACAATTGAAATACAAAGGGACATTTCAGGTAGAAGAAACAGACTGAGCAACTTTGGAGCNTGGGGCAGTAGCACCAACCCAGACTATAGTTTGAGCTGGGTGAAACACATGCTAAGGATATGAATTCAGTTTAGGTCTTAGGGTTTCANTAGCTGTGAAGAGACACCATGACCACGGCAGCTCTTTATAAAAAAAGCATTTAATTGGATAGCTTACAGTTCAGAGTTTTAGTCCATTATCATCATGATGAGATATGGTGGCATGCAGACAGACATGGTGCTGGAGAGGTAGCTAAGAGTTCTACATCTTGCACAGGCAACAGGAAGTGGTCTGTCTCACTGGACGTGGCTTGAGCATATATGAGACCTCAAAGCCCGCCTCCACAGTGACACACTTCCTCCAACGAGGCCATACCTACTCCAACAAGGCCACCCCTCCTAATAGTGCCTGGCTGGCCTAGAACTCATTATGTAAACCAGGCTAGTCTTGAACTCATAACTGTCTTCCTGCCTCCACCTCCTGGGTGCTGGGATTAAAGGTGTGCACCATCACACCCAGTCCTTAATATTTTTTATTACATTTATTTATTTTGTNGTGTGTGTGCATACACTCAGGCTTAGTAACAAGAGACTTTATCCACTGAGCCATCTCAGTGCTAAATGAAAGGTAGTGACATATTAAATAGCAACAGTGAAGTGGGGAAGCAGACTTGACAGAATGGTGATGGATTAAATAGTGACTCAGAACATAGGCCTGTTCTGAATGTTGGAGCAGGAATGAGGTGATGAGAACATTTGGATCTCTTTGGACAAATGGACTGGACCATGTGTGACAAATGACTGTTCTCTTTCAAGGGTATCATACTGTGTACCTTGAGCACACAGAGTTTTGCAGCCTTCCTTACTGTCCATTGAATGCAAGTTAAAAGTTTGAAGTGCAGTTTTCAGGTTTTGTCTTATAGCTCATTGTCTGGAGCTTTACTGACCATCAGTAAATAANTATTCTGGTTGTGAGGGATTTTGTCAATTCTATAAGGCTTGGTCTCCATCACTGTGTTTAAGCAGTAACAGCTGAGAGACTTCAATCACTGTTGGCAATTACATCAGAAAACAAATCATACTGTACTGTCCTACCTGATGGCTAACCTGCTCTCACATGCATACCAGGTGATCAGATGGCTCTATACATTTAAAATAAGTGCCACCTGCAAATATTTTCAGTCCAATGCAAAATATAAGCCCTGAGATTGGATTAAAAAAGAAAAGAGGACAGTGCAGTATGTTAGCCCACTCTCTAGTGAAGTTAATACCCTCATTGAAGAAATGTTTAAAGAACAAGTGTACCTATGGAGTTTTGTCATAAACAGAAGCCTTGAAAGTTAGAAAGTGTTACTTTGTTAAGTTTACAGCATAAGCGATGGGGAGATAATGAAGAATTTTTCCTTTGAGTCACCAAAAACTGTTAAATCTCCACTTCAAAGTATCTTTCTCTGATACTTCTTTTGAGGGGTGAGGGTTAGCACTAGGATTGGTACCCAGGTCCCTGCTCTCATCTTTGAGGAGCAGTTTTCTCTTCTGTGTGTCTAAAGCCAGCCAGAATTCCTTTGGGCAGCACACTTTGTACTGACATTCTCGTTGCAGGCCACACACTTACCTGTAGAATCCATGCGGATAGTGCTGGAACGCTGCTACAATGACCTGCGCCTTCTCAGCATGCCCAGCAAGACCCTGAAGGCTGAGGGCTTCTTTAGAAGTAACAAGGTATGCCTTTACCTTTTCATTGTGTCTTCTTTGCTGGTGACAAATGGAGTAAAGTTGAGTATTTGTTGTAAGCCTATCTGCAAGCAACCAGCACTGTCTCCATCTGTCTGTGCAAGAATACCCTTTTAATGCATACANTNTCCCCCAATTTTCTTCCTTAGTCATCCGATCAGGCTTCTTTCTCTGCCTGACTCATCCTTGCTGCTGCTCCTTTTACCTCTACCTGGGAGCACTTTTTCCTGTTTCCCCGCCCTCCTTTAGTTTTCAGGCTCTGGATTGGTCCTGACCTTCTGAGATTTTGTGATTGAGTCTCCCTCCTCAGGGACTGTCTTCCTAATTCCTATCCTTGAGTTCCCTGGTAAGACAATCCTTCATACCAAGTTAGAGATGTGCCTCTTGAGATTCTCCCACCCTTGTCCCCTTTGCCTGCTCATGTCTGTGTTGGGGAGGGGACAAGTTGTCAAGCTTGTTTTAGGACTTGCCACCTTCAGTGTGCCGTCGATACCATGGCTTGTCTCGTGTCATGGTGCATCCAGACTTTTCCTTGTTCACTACCAGGAACACATTGGCCAGTTTTTCATCTTAGTCCATACTTACCACACATAACCTTCTTAATATCATTTTATTCTGTATTTTCTTGTAATACATGTGTGTGTGATATTAAAATGTAATCTGT
>LZPO01076136.1:33680-46006 GCA_001675575.1 Neotoma lepida
AAACAGACACATCTATGTTTGTCTTCCAAAATCATTAAAAGTACAAAAAGGGGATGTTCATTTATTTACACATAAAATATATAAATTAATTACAAACCCCTAAGTATAAAAAGAGCCCTGAGCCCTGATTCCTTTTAAGCAAATAATCTAAGGNTTTAGGGCTAGAGTTAGGAAAAGTCTGCAGAAGCATACCCAGGCCAGAGAAGGGGAAGTGGCGGCAGGGGGGCAGGGGCATACGGAAAACTCATGAAGAAAAGTCAAGTCATAATTAAATTACATTCCAGGACTCCGGTATTATTCAANTGGGCCTTAAATGCAATCACAGGTGTCCTGAGGAAGCAGAGAGATACCAAACAGAAGCTGTGTGACCAAGAGCAGCAAAGCAGACTCACAGAATAGATGCTAATGCCCTTGGCTTTGACATGAAGGGAGGGGTCCAGGACTAGTGAATGCATCTGGAGTGCAAGGAAACACTATCTTCTGGAGTCCCCAGAGGAATCAGTGTCAAGCTGGCACACTGACAGCCTAACACTCCTTGTGGCCTCTAGAACTCTAAGAAAACAAACCTGTATTGTTTTAAGCTAAGCTTTTTACAGCAGTCACAGAAAACTAAGGCTGAAACAGAAANATGTCTGCAAATGCACACATCCATGTCTACCTTTGTTTGTGCTTTCATTTTGTAAACAAAAGCCATGGTTATGATTTCTTTTCTGGAAGTACATTTCTGCTGACTCTGAGAACCAATGAGTTGTTAATGAAATAACCACAAGACTAACATGGAATTTGCTATCCTGCACTGTTCTTATTAGTACAGTGCATCTAAATATAATATGGTGCTCTTCCACTATAATCAAAAATTCCTGTTATAATTAAAAAATTTCTACTACCTAAAAGCATACAAAACTATCCATTCTTTCAGTTGTCCTGGAAATAAANAGGGAGATTCAATCCTAACATGCACAATTTCCCTAATAATATACCTGACATGTGCCTCCACGTAAACAAGGAAAACAAANCACTGGTGCTTGGGAAGAAGGGGCAGCCCGCCTATTCCCTACAACTATTCCCTATTCCCTGGACAGGCTAACTGCATCTTCCAAAAGTCAATAACAACATCAAGTGGGGACANGGAGCTTCTCAAGAGCAGAGGAGCTAAAAGCATCCAGCAGAAAAGTGGAGTAAGTGAAAGGCTAAANCCTTCATTNCTANAAGGTAGAGAGGACCNTCAAAATAAAAGGATGATGCAGGAGAAGGGCCACAGTNTCAGAAGATGACGGCAAAGAGCAGCAGTCAGCTCCCTCGCTAGCTTGCCTGCCAGTCTGTTTTTAACAGTGTGAGCAAAAGAGACAAAAACTGAATTCATGTCCTTTTTAAAGCCCCTGGAAGTCCAGTCTCATTTTCCTACCAGCTGCTGCCTATTCACTATGCCCATTTCCTGAAAGCAGCTCCCCTGGGACAAGGGCAAACGGCCATTCTGTTGCTTCCTAAGGGAGGTGAAAGTCAGAGCCAGTGGTCCAATGGGAGCAGGAAGCAGGGGCTCCAGAGCACAGCCCAGCATCACACTACTTTCCATCAATATGAAAGCGAGCCTGTCACAGACCCAAACACATCTTCCACTGACAACCTTAGCTTGGACCCACTTCAGTTGTCTTCCAACCAANTGGCAAGATTATATTCCTCCTGCAAGGATCAGAGTCCACCTTAGATATGATTCTAACGTGTAAGACATTAGAGCTTTGCAGATAGTGACTTCTGTTTTATTTACTTAATTATCTGTTTGTTTGTTTATTTATTGGGAGTGTGGTATAGAATGTTGGGAGTTAGAAAGATAAGATGCTAAACATTCATCTATAACAAAGCTTTCTATAAAGCAAATTCAAAATACCAGTGTCAAGTTTTCCTCACAGCTCCTTTACTAAGATAACAGGTATCCAGAGAGCTGGGGAGCTTCAAAGAAAGGGTTTAAAAGAAAATTAACAAACAAATACTATTAGCTCACAATATCCCCTCCCCCACCTTTCCCACCATTTCACAATTAGTCATAACAGATAGGTGGGCCCTTTGACAGCAAATGAGCAGGTCCAATGAGTCAAGTCTCTGGTTCACCTTTCTTTTTTTGCCTGCCCAAACTGACATTTTCTTGATTTCCTCAAGGCTCTGGGTCTGTGAACTTCTGATACTTTAAAATTAATAAATGAAACAAATGAGATGAAGATTCACATTTTTAAAAAATAAAAACAAAGACTCTTAAGACCTGAACTTGTTTGCTGGACTCCAGGTAGGCAATCAGAATTCTAGAGCCATCCATACCACATGCAGAAGGTATTCCTGAACCTGTGCTAGGAGGGCTGGAGAGCCAGGGAACTCTCCAAGTCAACACAGCATAATCAGAACCCCTGTGAAAATTCAAGCTGACTATTAATAAATGTTGTTCANAAATGCTCCTCTGTGTATTCTTTTATAAATGGCCAGGTACTGAGAACAAGCAATACGTACAGAATGTTGTAAGAGACTCCATACAACAGCATCTGTATAGATGAGGCAAAANTGGACACCAAAAGGAACATTATGTCCAGAAAACAGAAATGTACTAAAAAAATTATACCAGTTCTCAGGNAAACAATAATTATTTGTGGTCTAGATGAATTGTTTCTCAGAATTTTAAGAGAATAAAGACAGTAAAATATATGATGTGGGTACCCCTGCTAACTCTAAAAGTTATGTTAGTGTTTTGCCAGTAAAATCATCTCTTCAAATTGCAGATAAGTTTTTATCNTTTTAGTCTGCTTTCTATTACTGTGATAAACAACACCATGACCAAAAGCAACTTGGAGACGAAAGAGTTTATTTCACCTTACAGCTTACAGTCCATCATGAAGGNAAGTCANGGCAAGATCTCAAGGCAGGAATCTAGAAGCAGGAACTATGGTTCGGTTCACAGAGGAACTCTGCTTAGTGGCTTGTCCCCCATCGACTNTTCAGATTGCTTTTTTATTCAACTCAAGACCACCTGCCCAGAGGTGGCATCACCCACAATGGGCTGGCCATCCCACAGCAATCATTAATCAAGAAAAAGCCTTCACAGACTTGTCTCCAAGCCAATCTGTATTTACTCAAATGAGGCTCTCCTGCCTAACTTGTGTCATGTTGACAAAAAAACCAACAGCACAGCAGGATGTATTAACTGCCCAGTTTTCAATACTAAATTGTTGACATACTAGCTTCAAGTTAAGTCCTAATGGCCAGTCAACAAATTAAAAGGACTGCAGACAAGCAAGACAAAATGACTTGACTCTTGGCTTCCAAGGCGCTTCACTATTTAAAGAGCTTTGGGGCACTAACTCTACCTACAAGATCAAACAGTTCCCTCCCATTGTACAGCTTTAGCTGTACAAAGACACAAACTACGACTTGTAATTAGTGCCCAAATAGAAGCTATTCACTGAAAGCTACAAGAATGAAACTTCAAAAAAAAATGCTTTCTAAAAGTAAATACCTCCNGAAATGTTTTTAAAATTTAATATTTTTAAGTCTTTGAGAATTTTATTCAATGTATTTTAAAGATATGCACCCCCATCATCCAACTCCTCCTATAATCATTTCCTCTACTTTCCCATCCCTTCCCATGAAACTCTGAGATTTCTTCTTTAAAAGCAAACAAAAAAACCTTCTATAGTTTTCCACTGAATGTACTCATCACCTTAAACATTTATCATTTTTTGGTAAGAATGTCTAAAATTTACTCTGATTTTGGAAATGTTGACTGTACTGGTATTAAATGTATTTACCAGGCTGTGCAATATTCTATCCTACATAGATAGCTCCCCNCAAAAAAACTGCTTCCCTTAAGACTTTGTATCCTTTGACCATTCTGCCCCATTCTCAACACCCCTTTTAATTCCTGTTCTGATGTCTTCTACTACTAGCTCAATTGTTTTAGATTCCACATAAAAGAGACTATATGGTATTTCTTTTTTCTATGTACACCTGGCTTATTTCACTTCCTCACAACACTGAGAGCATATACAACTATAACTTGACAACTTCCTATAAAATGCAACTTTCCTAAGCAGATGGTTCTTTCAAGACTTTTAAACCTTTCAGGTTCCATTTGACCAGTCACCACTTCAGGAATGTCATGCTGTTCCCTGATGCTCTAACGTCAANTTAACCCACAGAAACAAGTTAGCCAATAATTGTGCTTGTGACTCACACTTGAGAAAACAACACAAGAGTGAGGCATTCTGGAGCAGTGCTTCTACCTGCAGCACACTATGTGGGGTGCTTGTAGGCAAATGCAGAATGCTGAACCACCTGGGTCTGCTGCACCCTCCCACCAGGAGTGGAGCTGGAGGGCCTGCTTCTTAGGCATGCTGAAATCTGAGCAATACCTGTTCATTCTGGAGCTACATGTGTTAGAAAACTGAGGTTTAAAAAGTCCTAAGGAACAGCAGAGCAGCTGATGACAAAGAGCAAAGTCCATCCCTTTTAAACCACATCCACCTCCATAATACAATCTACAACTACAAAATATAGATAAATTAGCATTTCATACTTATTCTGAGTATGTTAAAGTTGTTCATCATTGCTGTTTTCAGTGGTTTTAAATCTGTGTTGTTAATAAGAACAGCAGGTAGACATAAAATTGCTTTGGGGCCACCCAATGCAAGGGATGTAACAACATTGGAGAAACAACCCTTGCTCTACATGAACTAAAGAACACAATGCAAATGTAGATTGTCTCTGCTCTTAAACACTAGAGAATAAATGATTCACCACTTTCATAATTATACAGCCACCTCCCCTACCCCCATTATCTTTACTCTGCAGATCTTTTGAGGTTTATTCTTTTTTACCTGTGCACCTATAAAAGGAACACACACACACACACACACACACACACACACACACACACACACAAATGTGATAAATTATACTTCCAAGGTTTAGATCAAAAATTGCTTCATGTTTTACTGAAGATGTGTGGATAGTTTTATGTCAACTTGACACAAGCTAAAGTCATTTGAGAGGAGGGAGCTTCAATTAAGAAAAAGCTTCTATCAGATCAAGCTGTGTGCAAGCCTGTAGGNTGTTTTCTTAATTAGTGAGGGTATCCTGGTGGTCCTGGGATCTATAAGAAAGCAGATTGAGGAAGCCATGGGAAGCAAGCCTAGGAAGCAAGCTATGGGAAGCAAGCCAGTAAGCAGCACCTCTCCATGGCCTCTGCATCAGCTCCTGCTTCCAGGTTCCTGCACTGTTTGAGCCCTTGTCCTGACTTCTTCCTTCAATGAGGATANGGAAGTATAAGCCAAATAAACTTTTTCCTTGTCAAGTTGCTTTGGTCATGGTGTTTTATCACAGCAATAATAATCCTAAAACAGATGTGGTTCAAAGAACATAATATTTTACCAAGTCTTCTTGACATTTACTTGATGAAAACCAGGAACCTGACTTGTGTCAGAGAAAATAAGAGCAGAGCTCCAAATAATTAGATTATAAGTGAACTTTGGAAATCTACAGAGGAAGTGCAAAAATTGCCTACAAATTGTATTAATAANCATGATAATAAAATGTGGCTAAATTAAATTGATAGCTTCTGTTAATTTGTGAACAGAGATTTCTGATATGAGTCTGATTACAACCCCTTAATTGTGGTTTAGGGAGACAAGAACAAAACTAGCTTATGTATGACAAGAGCAAATTAATTAGAACTGTAAGGGGGTGTGACGTTATTGGAGTCTAATTCTATTATCTGGAGCATAATATCCAGCCAACACAATTCAGAAGGCAGATTTTTTTTCAGAATGACCAAAGTAGACAGTATTAAAAAAAACTATGCCATTATAACCTTATTCCTTTCTCAAAAGACTCCCCAGGAGCTCCAACATGAGAAATTTTGAAAGATTTTGTTATTTCCTAACTATGCATATGTGTATATAGGAAGACTCTGACTAAGGCTGGGGCTCCACAAGGGAAGGGGGCAGAGGAGAGGAGAAGAGGGGAAAAAACTGGACGGATTAAAAAAAAAAAAATCCTAAAGTGGATAGTAAGGAACCAAGATTCAGGGAGGAGTACAAAGAAAAATTTGACTTTATCAGTAAAGTGTTGAATTTTCAGCATGCTCATGTGTTACTTACATAAGTAAACATTAACCTCTAAGAGCAAAACCTCAAGAACAGAGTATAGGGAGCGGTTATCAACTAAGCACTGATTCTTTATACTTGCAGACTGCCTTGATACAGCCCTTCAATCAAATACAGCTAAAATTTCCTCACCTGTAACTGACCAAGCAAACAAGATGGGGCATGTATGCCTCCACCCACCTACAATCCATCTATCCATCCATCCATCCATCCTCCCATATTACAAAAGCTGTACAGTCTAGGGAAAAAATGCAAGCAAAAGCATTTGCTTTATACCAATCAGTGTGGGCTAATAAAATCCTGAGAGGTCATTTTGAGTTTAGTAGTTCCCAAACTTAAAGGCATCTAAGAATTGATTGGACCTTCACCCCCCGTCCCTGCCAGTGGGAATCAAGAAATCGATTTCTAGAAAATTCCATAATGATTCTGAGAAATAAAGCTGTCTCAAGGATCACACAGTGGAAAGGCACTACTCTACTACAAGTGAATTAACCTTTCTACACATCCCAAACTAAATGAACTACATCAACCTTGCAAATGACATCAGGTTATATTGGACAGATGCCAAAAATGATGAATAACACAGGTCCTCAGGGAGCATGCAGACAATGGAGGAGTCAAGTAGGGGACAGCTCTATTGGTCAGCTGCCACAGATCTGGCCGCAGCAGTTAATAATTAACCTTCAAATGCTAGTGGCTTTCAGTGAATGCTTATTTGTTGCTCAGATACTTGAGACTGCTGTGGGACAATTGCGGCTTTGCTCCAGGTACAAGGCAGCTACAAATCAGCTCACTCTACCTTCATTCTGAAACACAGGCTGATGAGGCAGACCCTGTCTGTAATATCACAGGAAGGGTTTTGGAGCCAAAGAACACAATTTACATCCATCACTTCCACTCACATTCTAGGATGAGATAGCTGAACTACAAAAAGAAATGAATTCTGAAGCCCAAACCACTCCACTTCTCTTTGGGAAACACTAGTAGATGTCCTGGTAGAGAAGCCATTCTGAAAAATCTCATTCACATACCAAGCAGAATGGAGGGGCATAACACAAAACTTTATCATGCCACTCAAAATAGCATATAATTTAAATTTATGAATACTTTATATCTAGAATTTCCCATTTAATATTTCCATACTGTGTTTAACCATTGGTTACTAAGGCCATGAATGTGAAAACTTCTAAGGGAGGCTATGGCATACTCCTCATTTTACTATGGAATACTAACATTCATACACAGGCAAGCAAGCCAGTCTGGAAGTTACCCTAGATACTGTCGTCTCTCTCACTTGCACTTCTAACCAATCTTCTAGAATGCCAATTTTATTACTGTAGTACCTCTCTAATACCATCTTTTAACTCAGGTACAATCATATTCCTCTTTATGTCATCCTATCCGGACTAGTACCTGGCAACAGTCACAGTGACCACTATGCTCTTCGCATCCATCCCTGCTGCTCTCATTCGTGACCTCATCATTGCAGACCTGAACCACCGGGGTCACAATGAGCTGATCTTTTTCCAAGTTTTGTCCCATTAGACATTTCATCTGGAGTGTTCTTCCTCACTGTCTTAGTCACAAGGGAAACAAGTAATCCCCTGCAAACTTTGTGCATGCTCTCTATCTTAAATGGGCCACTACATCATAATTTAAACACTTTTGAGCTATGTGACCTGGCATAAGTTACTTACACTCTCTNTTCTTAAATTTCTTCATCTACAATCAATAATAATCTGACTTCACACTTTTTAATGGATAAGGAAAGATATACANAGAACAGAGCCTAGACTTCTGAAAGTATCCAACTAGTTACTGCTGTTATTATTATTGCTACATTTCTATTTTGAAATATTTTAGTTTATATAGTTACCTACTTGTTTATGTATATATTTATCTCAATAACTTCGTTTATTTATTTATTTCTTTGAAATACAGGAGCCATGTATTGTAATAACATTACAATATGGAATACTTTTAACTTTGACATTTTTATTTCATTATTACATGCACATATTACTTTAACTAAATAACTCTGCTATAAGGGCAACTTATTAATTTTTTACTATTGTTAGTAATGTTGCAGTGACCTGCCTTTTTACACTTCTTTGCATTCTGTTCTGATTATTAGTTAGGAAAATCTCCTAGAAGAAGGAGGCTAGAATCAAAGAAAACATACATATAAGACTCAAGTCTTTATGTTTCCAAAATGTCCTCCAGAGTGTCTGACCAGCAGTGGCCATTAACTATATTCATAGAAGTTTGATTCTCAAGCCAAATCACAATTCTTAGCATGTTTTACACAGCTACTAAATTAAANGAAAGGAGTAAGGAAAAGGAAAGGAAGAAGGAAGTTAGAGAGAGAAGGGCATTTCTGGGAAAACAGAATCATCCCAGGAAATGCAGGCCACTGGAAAAGTACAGAACAGCTTCTGAAAATGACAGCTGGGCTAGTTCAGAATGGCTAAGAAAAATTAAGTAGATCAGAGTGTTTCAATATGCTTGNGGCTCTTGCTGAAATTCTAGTCCTGATCCACAGGTCTGGGGGAGTATCTAGGGCTGCATTTTAACAAACATTTTAGCAAGACTGATGCTANTGGTCCATGAAACATATTTCAAATAATTAGATGGTTATACTAAAGAAATAGGTATTACTAACAAGCTTTGGCTTATGGTAGTCAACTGAAAGAAAGGAGCACANGGAGGGTTTCTAGGCAACAGAGACCTAACCACATAAGAAAAACTAAGTANGAAAAATAATTATGTCATATTATCAATAATTTTANTATTTNCTGTCATTTTAGTATTTCTGTTTTAATATTATATAAAATCTTGAGGCTATTTTGGCAAGGTTTCTATGTCTCATATACATACATATACACACACAATACATATTGTTAGTAATGTTAATAATGGAACTGATAACTAGCAGATATAAATGAATGGATTAAGAGTTTTATTCTTCCTACCCCTTATCTTCTCTGGCACATTCAGCTGAAACCATAGCTCAAAGCTTCTGGATGCTGTTTTTTAATTGTTTCATGGCAACCAAAGGCCCAGTTATGGATCTCGTCATTAAAATGACATAGGGGCAACCAAGAGTTATTCCCCTCCCTAACTCATTGAGCCTAACTCATTCAAATTCAGTAAGTAATGACTACCAGTTCTTGGAGCATGTATCATCTGAACACACCTCAGACAGAGAGTAAATACTCACACAGGAAAGAATAGTGGTTATTCAAAAATGTGGAAAACTAACTCANCTCAGGGAAATGCAAAGGATTTAAAAAAGGCCTAGGCAAATCACCAGAAGCTAATTCTGTGTCAGGCATCACTTTCTGTCCCTTCCAGTCACTGTTAGTGTTGGAATACTNACAGGAAGAAGCCAGCATTGCTGGAAATCTTTCAGTCATTGCATTATGGCCTGGAAATGGAGATACAATAAAAATTAAAAAGACAGGANTAACTTAGGTTAGGTGAGCTCAATTCCTCATCTCAGGCATTTTGCCAGTAGCCTTTCCTCCCAACTGGTCCAGAACATAGCAGCTCCTAAGATTCTCAGAAGNCTCTCTAGCAGGAAGGCACTGCTTCCGAAGCTTATGACATCACCACGCTCATTACCAACGTCTATGGTATAATGACTGAAGAAGAGTACAGACAGCATCACAGAAGACCCAAGTGGCCTGTACTGTGAAAAGTGAATCTTTGCCAAGAGACTTTCAACGTCTTGAGGCATAAAAAGACATAGTCTATTAGAAGCTAACTTTAAAGAGTTTCTATCAAAATTTCTTTTCTTGCAATGTTATCAAAATGTCAATTCTATATAGTTTGNCTTAAATTTGCTGTATCTTCTTTGTTTGTTTTCAACGCCAGGATCAATCCCAGGGCCTCAACCAAGCTAGGCAAACACTCTATCCTGATTCACTTCCCCAGTCCTCCTCCTTNATATATTATATACTATATACAGCCAAAATATGGGACATGATGATCTAAGGTCGATTCCCAGCACCCCACTCACCCCCAGAAAAAGATGAGCATAATAGTATACACTAGTAATCTCAGTGCAGGCGAGGAGGTCTCTGACCATTCAGTCTACTTTAACTGGGCAGCTTCAGGTACCAGAGATAGACCCAGAATCAAAATAACAAAGGTAGAAGGCACTGGGAATTCCACATAGCAGTGCACACAGAAGATCACAAGGATATTGGATGATGGTTCTTGAACCATTTTAGAAAGATAATTCCCTTAAAATTTATTGCAGATCATTTCACTGTATTTTATGGCATTTCCCTTCCAAACTTCCAAAGCCAGAAGGTCCATGGATTCCAACNAAATAATCCCTGAGATAAGATTTTAAGAACAAGGAACATGCAAAAATATTAATCCATTCTATACTCAAGGCATTTAAACCTCAACGGGTNCTTAGACACAAAATAAAGTTCACACTCTAGTCTATATAGNCTGGCTTAAAATGGCTGTAACTTGCTTGTTTGTTTTCAACGCCAGGATCAATCTCAGGGCCTCAACCAAGCTAGGTAAACACTCAACTACTGAATCACTCCACCAACCCTCCTTANCCATTTCTTTTCATATTTTTCCATTTTTCTAAGCACAACTGTACTCATCTACTCAGTGATGAATCTAACTACATCGACCTTGTTTTTCTACCTTCCCCTTCCCACTATAGACCTCATTATAGAAACATAATACAGTGATACCAGTGAAACTAGACTCCATCACTAATAATCAACACTTCTTTTAAAATTTTTTGNGACAAAATCTTGCAGTATAACCCATGGTTAGCCTTGAACCTGCTATGTAGCACAGGTGCTAGGATNCTANGTGTGTGTGCCACAGCTATCTAACTCTTCTTTTCAAGACCCAACACTAACTTAAAAACTCCATCCCTGCAGACAACATTTATGAGTTTGCCCATCCCTTGGGATGCACATATAACCTAACACTGGCGCTACTCTTTCATTTGACATTTGGGATAAAGTCTCTGATTCAGTAAGTGGTCCCCCGATCAAGATGAAGTAGACAGTAAGTCCCATGATCCTCAGTCACTCTGTTTGAACATTCAGCCCTCAGATGAATGTTCAACAAAGATGTTGCTCAATTATTATTTGACTTTTAAAACTATTAACGTCAGTATGTGGAGTGTGGTCCTAGATAAGTAAGAAGGAATTCTAATTAAGGAAAAGCATGACCAAGAGGTGCTTTCTAAAGGCTAACAATCATTGTCACATCTGATTAGAATTCAAGAAATAAGCAGCAGACAAGATCAAAGAGAAGCAGCAAGAGAGAAAGCTACATAAAGGTGATTTGGGAAAGGGTTCTTTGAATGTCAGAGTCATGAATTAAAGCCAAAGTCATAAAATAATGGAAAGCAGTCCCACAAAGAACAAACGAATAAAATAAATAAGGAAAGAAGAAAACCAATGAGTACTNTAAGTGGTGCTATAGTCAGTACGCTTAGGGACAAAGCTCACGGGATAGTCTTACTAGGAACAGAAGATGGGACCACAAACAGAGGGGTGATTGTCTAGCATACAAGAGGCCCTAGGTTCAATCCACACCAGTGACGGAAAAGATAAAAGAAGAAAGAAAGAAATTTTATATTCTGATTAACACATCTTAATTCATTCCTAATCAGAGTTCTAGATTAACTAATAAAGACAATTTAAAGAGTTATAAATATGGCTGGGGGAGAGGCTTACAGAAAATATAAACAAATTTAAAGTACAAAAAAATGGTCAAACATTAGAAGCTAAAAAGAAAATTGTAATAGACATTTACAACTCCAATGAAAAACATATAAATTCAGAAAAACAGAATATCAGTTAAATATGAAGGATAAGCTCACTAAACACAAACTAAGAAATGGTCCAACCAATACTGTCCTTTGTAATTAGTCAATTCAATATTTAAGAATCTACAGTTAGACAAAAGAGAATAGAAGCTATACTTCAAACTATCTGAAGATACAATCAGCACAACAAGGAGCTAGAGAGAGAGAGCGCAGCCGTCAAGAAGTAGTACCATTCTTGCAAAGGAATCAAGTTCAGTTTCCAGAACCTAGTCATAACCTCCTGTAACTCCAGCTCCTTTAGGATCTGTCGCCCTAGGCCTCTGCAGGCAGCTGCAATTTATGTCCAAAGACACACACACACACAAAAA
>LZPO01076137.1:71220-88562 GCA_001675575.1 Neotoma lepida
ATTACTTTTCCAGTAGCTGGAAACTTGAATGCATGCCAGTTACAAGGGATTCTAAACACTACCTGCAACCATGCTCCAAAGAAGAAGATACCGTTGATGAACTGTATCCCTCTTTCCTCACTGCATCCCACCATGGTTCTGTGCATTACACAGCCTCTGTCTGTAATTTCATCAGGAGTTTAGATGATACAGAATTAAGTCCCTACCCTACTGCCTACACACGCATTATAAGAATATACTCCTTTTGTGGGATATATTCTTCTGTGGGTTTTTTTTTTCTTACTTCTGTTGAATATGATTTTCATTTTCTGATGCATTACAGAATTCTGCTTCAGTTAATTATGCTCTAAATTTTCTGGAATGCTCCTCCAAGCCTAGAGCACTTGGAACCAGGTTTGGCAGGCAAATGCAAGCACAGTTAAGGGATGAAGATAAAACATGAAGTTCATTCCTGGGAAATTCCTGGAGGGAAGTCAGGTTTCTCATCTGAGAAAAAATGAGCTCACTTCTCCCCCTTGTGCCCAGAAAGTCGGATGCTACCAGCCATTCATTTTCTTGAATGGGAGCATGGGAGAAATTGCCTTCTTCAGTTAATGGCTCACGCCAATATTTTCCAAGCTGTGCTTAGAAAATTTGCAGTCATACTCTGGGTTGAAATGGACTGATAACTAGTTATGTCAGTGTTTAGATCCCTATCACTAAATCCCAGCCTGCCCCCACTACTTTTCTCTTCATTCATTTGATCTCTTTATTTGCACTTAATGTCAGTTCAGTATCCCTCCTCTAGAAAGGACTCCAGAGTCCGTTCACAAAACACACTCAAAATGGAAGCACAAAGCCCGATGGAGCCAAGTATTTCAGTTATTTGTTGCTTAATAAGTTGGAATCTTCCAGAACAGGGTCTGACACGTCGTAAGTGTTTAATGAGTATCTGTTACAAGAGAAAGTCAATNGGATAAAATGTACACAAAATTAACGCATGAAACCCATTTATTTATTTAGTTTTCTACCCTAAGTGCCTATCTCTCATTCTCAGCCTATGTTTACAGAAGCAAAAAGCAATGGAGCACCAAAAACAAACAAAGGGCATGGAAGAAGGTGAATTTAACTTCTGCTTCACATTTGAAAGCTATGTAGCTGTGTTCCAATGTGGTGGTTTTTTTTTTTTTAAGTTTTTATTATCTGAGTTTCTTTGATGTCCTGTCTCTCTGTCATCATTGGGGTGACAGATCCTCATTGTACCAGAGAATAAGTGTGTAGGGAAAGTTACCTTATTTCAAAATTTAATTCAAGAGTCTTTTCCCAATGAGTTTTTGAAGTCTTTTTCCTGCTAACATTCATTTCCATTTTGAAGAGTACATTGTTTCCCTGAGGAATTAGTAGTTTACTTTTGCCTGGTACATGAAGCTGACACTCATTAGCTTGCTCATCTTCCTCTGGAGCAATTTAACATATTCTAATGAGGAAGGTCTTTGCTTTAAAAAAAAACAAGCAAACTTGGCTTTACTGACTTACTAATACAGTTAACATTAGGATCAAAACTTGCTCCGCATATAAGAAAAAAGTATAGTTATAACATCCTATTATTTTTCTAAGCTGAAAAATAAAAAGGGTGAGACTCAGATACCTCAAGTAAAGCTACTGAAAAAAAGTCTGTAATATCTGTCCCACAGCATCTTCCTTCTGGCTACAAGTTATATCATTAGAGATAAGAAAACAAAGGAAAAAAATCCATTATTTCTGCAGACCTAGATGATTTCAAGGTGGCTTTTGAACTCATCATGTTCTGTGGTTCTAAACTCCCTTGCTTGTCCCCAGTTTTGGGGAAATTCCACTATCTTTATTTTGCAAACTTGCACCCTGGAGCCTGGAGCCAAAACCCCATATGGTGCCAAGATCATCAGAATTGCTTCTCAGTACTAGTTCTAANCCCCCNAAAAAAACCAACACAAACAAGCCCCATAAGTATTATGTACTATCTCCTAGTATATGTTTTTATTTTGATATAAAATGTCTTATATTTCTCAAGAATGACTAAAACTGAGGCTCCAGGACACCCCTTGGCACTTTTCCTGATGCCTCACCACTGAAAACTTTGATTCTCACAGCCAACAAGCTAGGGGCACTCTGAGCTCTCTAATAAATGTTAGAAAGTTTCCTGTGCTCTGCAATACACCACAATCTACTGTTATTTCTCCACTAGTTGGGCCTCTCTTCTAGTTCTTGCAAACCTAGTGTTCTCTCCCTCACCTCCTGGTTTCTCTCTAGATTGCCAGCTCCTGCATCCCCTTCATCTCTAATTCTAAGGCGTTCCTTCCCACTCATGTTCGGCATCCTGCTTGCCAGCAGCTCAACTTACCTTTTAGGCAAGTTTTGAAAGACAGTTTTCAAAATTTTTACGGGGATCTGGAGAGCTTAGTCCTTAAAATGCATGTTTTCCAATCATGAGGATCTAAGTATGGTCCATTTTTTTTTAAAGACAGATGTGGTAGTGCCTGTCTTTTTTGTTTGTTTGTTTGCTTTTTGTAATCCCAGTGCTGTAAAGGTATAGATACATAGATTACAGGTGCTTTCTGGTCAGCCAGCCCAGCCTGCTTAGTGTGCTCCAAAGCCCATTGAGAGATGTTATCTCAAGAAAATAAGGTGGCTGGTTCTCCAGAAACAACATCAAAAGTTGATCTCTGACCTCCACAGAAATACAAACATGTGCACATGCATACACATGAATGGGTAACGTGTACTTTTATGTAATAAAGAAAATGGTATTGATATACATGAGGGCTCTTATATTCTTTCCAGTTAAGTCCTATTCCATATTAACATAGTCAATATTCATGATCTTTCCATTCCTATTAGTAAAGTCTTTTTGTTTTGTTTTTGAGACCGAGTTTATCTGTGCAACAGCCCTGGATATGGATATCCTAGAACTTGCTCTGTAGATCAGGCTGGCCTCGAACTCACAGAGACTTCTGTGCCTATGCCTCCCGAGTGCTGGGATTATAGGCATGCATTACATCACCTGGCTCATAAACTGAGTCCTTTGAATGTATAGGGAAGTANAGACACAGTGAAGTGTGCCCTCACCCCAGTGTTTCCATTAATAAATTGCAGCATTACTGTAGTCATCATTTTCCTCTCAACTACACATTGGGAGGCTTGGCTCTAGCCCCACCTCTACCCTCTAGCACGAGTACAGAGCTAAGTTCTTTCCTATACCACAAACCTTTCTTCCTTGAGCATGCTAAGCACCTTCTATGTCTCTGGCACTAGCTTATAGTCTCCTGTGTGGGAGGAGGGAGATGGATAACACGTAAAATAATTTAAGAGAACAGTAAATGCTGTGAAAAATGGAAACACTGATGTTGGAGAATGACAGCAAAGAAGGAGAAAGATCACCTTAGGCAGAGTCCAACAAAGGTCCTTTGGGAGCTGAACTGAAATCTGAACAGGGACAAAGGATGGAGGGTTTGGCTAGAGAGGCTGCAGGGTTCGGCTTTCTCTCCCTTTCCCCAGAGGGAGTCCTGGAATTACCCTAATGCTCACTTATCTTCACTCTTCACACTAAGGGGTGTCTGGAAGCCTAACTAGTCTTTCCCCAAGGGAATTACCACTGCAGTACTGGAATCTAAGAAGGACTTCATCTTACTCGGGCACACTTGACCTTAAAAGGCTTAAAGGAGAAACAGCAACTCTAGGCAAAGCTGGAATTTTATCTGCTTTATCTATCATGTCACCATCCTGATCTAAGAATCTATGCCATCTACTCTTATAGAATTGCATGCCAGAAAAGAAAAATTTCACCTGAAAACTAACTTCTCTCATTGACTAATAAGTTATAGATAATCTCACTAGTTACCCAGCCTTAGTTAATATGCAGGGCTCTTGTTATGATCAGTCTTATCTACATGTCGTGGCCCCTTCTCCACTCACCCTGATAATTCCTCTTGCTGCATTCTTATCTTGGCTATGCTTAATTTCCATTGTCCTGAATGAAAGCTGCTTGAGAATTTCAAAAGTAGATAGTGTGTAAATCCCTCACCACAAAGGCGTCCTAGACCGTAGCAAGTAGCAGCCTCATGGCAAAAGTGTGACGGTTCATCTTGATGTTACTCACACTTCTGCTGCATGGCATAAGTTAGCTGCTCTTCTTGGTTAAACTGTCTCTTTTTTTCAACTTTTTTCACAAGATTTATACATATTATATATAATTTATTTATATGTCTATATGAGTATATTTAGTTGAAAATCCTCTCTATTTCCTTGGCTTGAAGATGCTGCAGAATCTTTATCNTTTCTTTAATGCTTCTTGTCCCTTCTGATGACCTCATGCATGGCTACACACATGTAGAATATATGTACGTGTGCATGCGTGCACTTGCAGTCCTTTCCCACACATCCATTCAATTCAGAAGTCCCAGGTTACCATTGTANGCTTTCCTTCCCTTTCTGCATCTGTAAGAGACTTCAACAATTTTATCTCTAGCTCCAGGCTTTCTTTTGGAAAGACCCAATTCCTAATCTCTGGAGCCAGGGGAAGGTCATCTGAATCTCAGAATTAGAAGGACACTGTGGTTCCCTCTGTATATCTCCCTGACCATCACATCTCTGCCACGGTCTGTCTCCCTTCAGCTCTTAGCACAGCTTCCAAGGCAGCTCACCTCTTTGTTTCAAAGCTATCTCCAGTAGGACAGCTACATCTCTCACAATGCTGTGTGTCCACTGGTCCCAATGTTACTCCTAAGAGTTACAATAAGAACTAAGATGCACCAGCAGCAAGTGTACGCCAGGGCATTACACATACTGTCTCTGAACAACTCCTCTGCCTGGAGGGTTTATTGCTTCCATTATACACTGTGGTAATTTTGATTGAGTCTAATTATGTCCCATGGCTTCTCTCCAGGAGGTAAAACACACCCATCCTCCAGGGGAACCACTCTACTCCAGTCTTAGAAAGCACAAGTTTCTCCAATCCCATCTCATGCAAATTTTTTTGTGTGTGCGTATGATTTTGTCTTTATCATTTTTACTCCATTCCAGTTTTGATATGAATTGGCAGAAGAGAACAGCATCATCACCTGCTTAGTCTAGCCTCATGCATCTCTACTGGTGCAGGCCAAGTTCATACTTGATATTCCTGTGGCTTTTCAATCATAGTGTCTGTAAGAAGCCTGACACACGTCAAATAATTTTCCAAACTTTATTTCATTCTTAAGGCTTCGTCACTTTCTCTTTGCACACTTTAGTGGTATCTTATTTCCCAGATACTCAGGANTGAACCCTCCACATTAGCTTTAAGGCTTCCATTAAAACCTCTACATCTGTCTGTTGATGGGATCCTGAAGGCTCCAAATACCTTCTCATAGCACCCTCTTTTCAGAGATCGGGCTTCACTGTCTCTCACCTGGAGGAAGTTCTGTCCCTTCTCCTCCCCAGTACACAGACCTGCCCGCTAGAGTGCCCTTCCCAAATCCTCCCTGCCATCCAGGATCCCTCCTTCAACAAACAGTGCTTGCTTGTCAAGGAA
The DNA here is from genome assembly GCA_001675575.1 of Neotoma lepida. Lineage (NCBI taxonomy): Eukaryota > Metazoa > Chordata > Mammalia > Rodentia > Cricetidae > Neotoma > Neotoma lepida. Next base: position 76,745 of record LZPO01076137.1, read on the forward strand.
ACCAAACTTCCCACCCTGGAAGGGCCACAGGCAGCATAGGTCTGCTTTCCTCCATCATCCTGCAAGTTCCTACATGTCTTAGGCTTTTGAAAATTGAGCCACATAGTATTTCTAAANTTTTCCAGTGTCTCTCTCTCTCAAACACCTTTCCTCACTCTTCCTGTAACTCTATGGAAAATTTTATGATAAAATGTTTATAATATCTTTTGGCCTAAATTTAAAAGGCTCATTTTGAAACCAAATAACAGAGAAAAACTTCCACCTAGAGCAGAAATATCATCTGCATTACAAACATTCCTAATCATACTTTATTTTAAGCTTGTATGTTTTAAACCATGTTTATAGAATTACTCCAATAGACTGTAGTGAGCACATGATAATGTTGCTTTTGTGNGAATTTTGATTTGATTCTCTAAAAATTGAAAACAGTATTGTGACCTGAAGCCATTGAATTATTTTCACTGATGAAAACAAGAGCTGATTTGAATTCTTCACCATGTATTTCTGAAGAATTCAATGTTGAATTCTTAAAACTTGAATTTTTCTATGTGTCAGTTTTCTGAATATATATGCCCCAGTACACTTGTAATTAAATTTTTAGCTTAGAAGTTAGCCAGACTATAACATTGAAATAATATCTTCAAGTAAACACGTTACCACTGTGCATTGGAGTGACTCTGAATGTTAACCATTGCTTGGAAAGGGCAATGAATCAGCCTTTAGGTGCAACTGAGCTCTATCTTTTTTTCTGAACATTCTTTTACTATTTTTTTTCAAAGATAGAATATGCTCATCTACCTCTTCAGGCACAAGAAGAATTCCTAACAGTTTCTTTTTTGTTTGTTTGTTTGTTTGTTGTTTTTTCGAGACAGAGTTTCTCTGTGTAGCTTTGGCACCTTTCCTGGAACTCACTCGGTAGCCCAGGCTGGCCTCGAGCTCACAGAGATCCACCTGCCTCTGCCTCCCAAGTGCTGGGATTAAAGGCATGCGCCACTACCGCCCGGCACTAACAGTTTCTAAGTTGAAAAAGATATTTTGTATTTCTTCTGTTTAGACCACCTATATTGTTCAGCAATGTCTTCCTGAGTAAGGTGCAGGACCAAAATAATTAAGGTCTCATCATAAACCCAGTAAATAGGGGCACACAGGGTGGTATTATTATGAGGTCTTCGGGATTAAAACAACAACAACCACAACAAATAACTCCTATTGTTCTGTGGACACCTTTTTCTCTNNCAAAATATGTGTTTGAATTTTTTCCTGTTGGAAGTTTATAAGCAACGTCCCATCTGCAACATAGTCGTTCAATCAGTCACAATACTCCTGGCGTTTGCCAATTATCTTGCTACTACCTCAATAGTTATATCCAACTAACTTGTCCAAGATAGGGATTCATCCACCACCAAAAACCCACATCTTCCCCAGACTCCTCTGCCCTATAAGTGGTGGACACTGTGTTGTGGCCCCCCAGCCCATTGCCCATGGGGCATCGCAGTCTCCAAGACATAAGTACTCAGTGCCTTTGTTTGTATTACTCCTGAGCTAGGAAAACCTTTCTTTGCTTATCAAAATTCTATCTTTCCATACTTAAAAAAAGAGTCACAATCTCCATGGAATTTTCTCCAGATTCTGGTTTAGTTATCTAACATGATCTCAGTTCCTGAATTTACATACCATTTCATTTCTCTCCTAGACTATTTTAATAATAAAAAGATACCTATCTCCTTTCTTCAACTCATCCTCGGGCTCCTTGAGGCTCAGCTAGGTCTTATTTAATTTTAGTATTCCCAGTTGTAGATCAGGGCTCCAATTACACAACACATTAATTAAGAATAAGGAGGAAGGACACAGAGGAGGTGAAACNGATGAGTGGCTGAACCCGAAGAAAACATGGAGGTCNGATGTGAACACTTGGAAACTTAACCCAGAGTCCTCTCTCTTTCCAGCATGTCTGCTTGACTCTAGCTTAACTTTTCAGATTGTACTATGTGAGCTCTACTGTCAGGCACACTGTCTCCGTTTTTCCCCCTGAAATCTAACCAGACTAGAATTATTCTTTTGCGGCTAAGTGCTCAGAGGCCAGCACACCAACCACCAACATTGACTTCAGTTANCAGCAGCAGCTTTGCTGAGTGACNACTTTTGGCAATCTTATTAAGCCATAAGTAGACATTCTCTTCAAGATAATCTTAGTGGCAATAAGTGAAAAGGCTTCTCCATGCACTTGTCACTCCCCCGGAATCTTAATAGTTTAGATATGAAGTCACTGAATGGCCCTGCTATTCAATAAAGAAAAGCTTAGCTTGCACATTAATTTACTGATGCTATTAACATATCCATATGGGTGTGTCTACATCATAAAACCAGAACTGATCTTATGCAAGTCAGATACACAAACAGTTGCATGTAAGAAAGAAAAACGTGGCATAGATATATATCAATGTGACTGAATTTTGGTATCACATAAAATTTTGTCAACTATTTTGGTATCACATAAAATTTTGTCAACTATTTCCAGTAAACTACACACCGGGGCAAGAAGTGCTTCATCTGTTTTCCTTCCTGGAACTGTCATTTATTTAATGGGATTCTACCTCATGACAACCTACTTGTATCACTCAGATGTTTAGTCAACGAAATTACTGAATTAATGGAGAAAATTACCTTCTTAGGACTGGGTTGCCTGAAGTCTCAAAACTAGAAGTGGTTACATAATGCAGCAGTTATATAATGATGCGGTGAACAGTGTTATACTTTAAAATACAGTGAGTTTGAGCTGAGAGTCAGTCTCATTTTCTGATTGCTTCTTTCCACTTGAATCCCTGTTACCTCATTGGTGCCACCTCTTCACTTCTCAAGTACGTAACTTTTTGTTCCCCAAACACTAAGCTATGATCATATAAGCATCACGTCAGCTGTTTGTCTTTCCACCCATGAATAAAAACACACATACATCCACGTACGGAGGCATGAATCATCTACTCCAGATATTGCACTTGGGAGGTAATTCCAATCGATAAAGGACTTCCCATCTCTTGCTTTCAGTATTAACTCATTACGTAAGCATATTTTTCAAGGAACTTACTCATTTCTATAAATATAGGTAAATCATTAGACACTGATTTTACTAAAGATCATTTTATCTAAATGATTTCTTCACCAGTGGAAATTGGGTTTACCTGATATGAGCAGATAGAGGAAGCATGGCTTTCTATAGCTTGAATGAAAATTGTCAGTGTTAGTTACTGATAACTTTGCACAGATGGGACCAACCAGGCAGTTTATCCTTGGACACCAAACAGGTAATGAAATGTCATTTTGTGTGTTTTTTTAAAAAATTTTTTTGTTGTTTTAATTTGTCCTGATATTCTGAAACATTTGTGTTCAGATAGACNGAAACATTGATAGGTTTAAGTTTTCTGGTGAAAGTTTATCTTTCAGTCCTCCAAATAACATGAAATAGGGTTGGCAAGATGGCAGAGCAGGTAAAGGCACTTACCAGACAGGTGTGACACTCTCAGTTCAAGCCCTGAAATCCATGACGAAGGGAGAGAATCAACTTGAGAATATTGGACTCTTTCACGTGTGTGTGTGTGTGTGTGTGTGTGTGTGTGTGTGTGTGTGTATGTGTGTGCACGCGCACAGGCACACATGTGCACAACACAGTTTAATAATAAGCATATATTTAAAGCACATAAAATAACAGTAAATGTCAATGTTTTTCTGATATGTTAGAAATGAAAAAAAAAGAATTTATATGCCTTCTTCCTCAATTTATATATTTAGAAATAATCTGTAGGAGAGGCTGGGGAGATGGCTTACTGGGTACCATGCTTGTTGTAGACATTTGAGGCTCTGAGTTCTGATCTGTAGTACCACATAAAAAGTAAAGAGCTGGGCGCAGCCATGGCCCCAGTGCTGGGAAGGCTGAACAAGNCAATTCTAGGGGCTCCCTGGTCACCCATCCTCCTCAAAACTGTGAGGTCCAAGTTCAGTGAAAGATGTCCTGGAAAATATGGTGATGTAACTGAGGAAGATATTCTCTNATCTCTATATGNACCCATAGTGGTAAGTGCAGCACCTACACATGTGTATACACATATTACACCCACACATACAACTCACACACACTCACACAGTGCACACACAGTCATACTCTTCTTGGTACTATGGCTAATAATACTAACAAGGAACAGGGGAGTCAAATGTCAAACCTCACTAAATAGCAGGTAGGAAAGTATGAATATTGCATCTCCCAGTAGAGTATTCAATCCTTTATCTTAAGGTCTTGGACANTGATTCACAGAGCATCACTACAGTAATCACTACAGTGTGCCAGTTTATAAATGACACACGTTACTACATATTGATTCATGCAGGTCTATGCCTTAGGCCTTCAGGAAAGCGCCTCCTTTTTTTCCTTTGCATTTATCCTGTCAATCTTGGCCACACACAACTGAGACATTATAGGCAAAATGTGGCACGATCATGCTGAGCAGTGATTTAAAAAAGAAATAGGTTCAAACTTCAAATTAGCACACATTGCTATTAACAGCCCAGTCGAAGGCTTAATGACAAGCGCGTTAAATCTGGTGGCTGACAGGGGTTCCACTTATCTTCAAGTTCATTCGTTCCTCGTGTGGACATCTTTTATTACCGTGGATAAGCAAACTAATGGTGTGTGCATAACATTGCTGAGGACGATTACATCTCTACTGCACTATAGATCGTATCAAATCTTTGAGGATCACGATAAATCTGGGTAGTAGGTTTAGAAATCACTCTAGTGATTACAACAGATTAATTTTGAAGATATTTTTATGTTTCCAAAATCAAATTTCTCTTTCTCAAAGAGTAGTCTGGCATCACAGCAAATACCTGTAATTCCAGCATGCAGGAACACAAAGGCAGGAACATTAGGAGGTAAAGGTTATCCTTGGCTACCTACTGTGTTCAAGGCCAACTTAAGCAATGTAAGACCCTGCCCCCCACACACAAAGCTGATTAATTAATTAAAAAGGGAAACATCCTGCACATGGGACCTCTGTTCTACTTCTCAACACTCATTGTCAAAGATGGAATTGGAATAGTATCAGAAGGGAACAGTGTGGAGCATTCTAATACGTAGGAGACACATAGCACACGGGCAATATGCTGGCTCCTAGTACATCTGATGCCAACACTTCAGGACATCTTAATCCCTTTCAGGGCAGTCACCCCAAAGGCACTCTTAAATGGAGGAAGGGCATAGGACAGAAGCGGCAGGAACTGGGGAATCTCCCTGTTTGTAAGCTCGCTAAGAGGCTTAAGACTACTATCTTTTGCCTCTTACATGTAGTGGTGGCTGTTGCCCAATCACTGGCCAGGCACCAGCAAAGCCACTTCCTGCTTTTCTTCTTGTCTTTGACTCTCTCCTTAGCAGCTACCTCGCCCTTTAGAGGTAGTGGCTTCTAATTTTAGCAGCTCCCTCGCCCTTTAGAGGTAGTNGCTTCTAAACGTTGAGATCAACTAACTCAAATTCCTAAATCCTAAGGAACTCCTTCCCTATTGCTCCCACATGGTATTCAGGGGTGACTTGGACACTGAAAGCCCCAGTCCTATGAGCTAAAATTAAAAGAGTGTGTTGAAGTAATCGATGTGAATTTCTTAGACACGGGGGTCATATGTAGTCAATCTTTGCATCTAAAATTCATACCATGGAGCCTAACATGGGAGCTACTGGAAATACATATGATTGAAAAATGTTTACTTCAATGGTTAGGCAAACTAGTCAGAGAAAGAAAAAACAAGAAACTGACAGGGAGACAGGCTTCCACATGAACAGGGGCCCCTTGGCAGACAAGGACTTCTAGGAAAGTAAAATCTTTCATATATGTAACATCCATGCAGTGTTTCTTGTATTTATTTAACCGTAGTACAGTATGTAATGCTTGCAAAGAGATTGCCAATCTAACAGGCATTTTACATAGATATATCCTCTGTTTACTCCTTCAGCATTTTATGAAAATGATCATTTTCAATGTTATAGATAGTGGCGATAATAGGGCTAAAAAGAGGTTAAGGCTAAACTCCTGGATATTTGCAATAAAAGCCTTAGATCTGCCTACAAGTTACACTCTCTGCTTTTAAAATCTCTGTCAGGGAGATTTCCTACGTGGTGATTACACCTGTTATTTAAATGAAATGTCAAATGTCAGACTCTAATTTTGGCTAATTGAAGTAAAACAATTAGTAGGTGCTCCATGCTCAGCAGTAGATGCCCAACACAAAATGAGATCAACGGTGTTTTTGTAAATTTTTTTTTCTTATCTTACTGGTCTTTTGCTTTTATATTATAGTTTCTGGTTTCATGTTTTTAGGGGCGTGGGTTTTGTGTGTGTGTGTGTGTGTGTTTCTTGTCCTTTTTCTTTTTATTATTATTTTTCTTTATTTGCTTGTTTGTTTTCTAAAGGGGAGGCCTGGAGTTGGATGGANGGGAAGATGAGGAGGAGATTGGGAGAGCAGACAGGGGAGAGGAAACTCTACTCAGAAGATGTTGTACCAAAAGTTATCTTCAATTAAAAAAAAGAAAGATAAAAAAAGTGAGTTGGGGGAAATAGGGATAAGGGGTAGAGATCTTGGGGTAAACTTGACTTAATAATTAGATAGACAGGGTCTCACTGTGTAGCCCTGATGGTCTAGGACTCTCTATGTAGACCAGGCTGGACTCACACCCACAGAGATCCTCTTGTCTGTTTTCTCAATGCTGGGATCAAAGGATTGCACCACCATGCCTGGCAAGACTTTCTGTAATAGACCGGAAAAAAAAAAAAAAAAAAAAAAAAAGCCCATGCTTTTCACTGAGACAGAATGAGCTGATACAGTGGGGCTTAGTGACGTTTCCACTGGTTAACTAGGAAGACCAGAGCCATCTGAAGAAGTCGAATAAACACTTATCCTGCTCCATCACTGATGCCATAATTTCCCTCTGGGCTGTCCCTGTTTTATTTTGATGCCACAGCTCTTGAATTACAACCTGTATATTTCCATAGCTAATCAGCAGTACTATAAAAAAGCCTTTGGTCCAATATAAGGAAGTAAATATTTGCTTTGTGAACCACACTCATTGTCTATAATAAAATTACATTTATTGACAAAGGGATTTAAAAGAAAACGTCACATGCAAAGTTTAAGAAAGTCAAGGGGGATTTGGGACATCAATACCTCGTNCTAGAATTCCCGATACAAGACACTTGTATAATTTTTATGAAAACCCTGCACATCTACATAAGTAACAACTTAAATTTAGTTCTACTGGAAACAGGATTTCATTTCCTGTCGCTTTGCTCATAAGGACCTCCCACCTATCATTAGAAAGTTCAGGCTCACTCCGGAGTCACTGCGTTTCACTATAGTGGGTAAATGGAAATACCTGATGATTCTAATATTTTATGCTCAGTAGCTTATTTAGTTCTTAGAGAATGCCACAGATTTTCCAAGTTCAGCAATTAAACTTCGGGAACTAAGTTTGTCCAAAGTCAGAATTTTAAAAGTCAAAACTATAAGGTCATAAGGTCATTGCTCTGTGCCGGTCAGGTGTCTCAGCAGGTAAACATGCTTGCTGTGCTAGCTCCTAGACCTGAGCTTGATCCTGGAAATCAAGTCAGGATGGAGGGGGGGAAAGCTGACTTCAAAGTTAACCTTTGACCTCCATACATACGTCATGGCATGCTCTGTCTGTCTATCTCTNTCTCTCACACACGCATTAATAAAAACATTCATAAAACTAAATTTTTTAAAAAGCCCACTGATTCATGAGGTACACTATGGCGGTTTGAATGAGAAATATTCCTCACAGGCTTGTGTAATTGAACACTTGTTCTCCAGCTTGCGGCCCTGCTGTTTGGGAGGTTGTGAACCTTTAGGGAGTGGAGTCTTGCTGGAGGAAGTCTTCCCTGGAGCAAGCATTGAGAGTATATTTATCTCACTCCCCGTCACTGCTTGTTCCCCAATTCCTGTATGTGGTTGTGATGACTAGCTGGGCTTCCTGCTCTTGCAGGCATGCCTTCCCTGTCATTTCAGACATTTAGCCTCCTAGAAATATAAGCTAANTACACTCTTCCTTAAGTTGCTTTTGGTCCTGGTGTTCGCTTCCAGTAACAAAAAACATGATTAATATACACACCCTGGCTATAAAAATCATTAGTGCAATGTTAGACATTTGCCTTTAAGTATTTAAATTTTACATGCAGCTGAAATTTAGGGATAGGATGTGACATTAAAACTTGACATGATTCTATAACTCAGTCTAATTATTTTATTTTGATGAAAATTCACTGAATCTTCTCCTAAGATCTCTATCATGCCCATCTTCTTTTTAATCTATTAAAACTGGGAAGTTCTCTTTATGACATCAGCAACGGATAGAAACAATCTGCCAAAGCCAGGGAACTCTTTATATTGAACCATCCATATTAAAGTGTATGCTCGAAAATAATTCAGTGACTGGGTGCTTCTGAGAGGAACTGAGTGGGCTGGAATGAAAGCCTGGACACCAGGCCATGAGCTCTGAGGGCTATGCTTCCCTGACTCCCAGCTGATCAGGCTCCAATCCTTCAGGGTTAGGCACAGTGATTTCTCTAATTTTTGCCACACACACTCTTTACCACTGAGCACGCCCTTTCCTTGTCTGCATTTCCTTTCTAAAGGAGATGACTATCATCACTCAAGGAGCAAAANCACATTTGAATAACATTACATACACAAGTGGGTAAATGACACAAACAAGTCACCTTTGAAGGAAAAAAATGGTCACAAGCATGTCACAAGGTAATTATCTTTCTTAGTAAAATGTGAAAAATTGAAAAATATTTATTTTATCTACCAACTTAGCAATGAATATTTTAAAAAAGAAACATGTTGATAAGAATTAGATAATGTACCTATCAAACCTAAAGGAAAAAGGTACATTACAGGTATGCATAAAAAATAAGAGAATAAAGGCATACATCAGTTAAAATAGGAAAATACTAGAAAGAGCATAAAAGCTTATAAATAAAAAGAATGTCCAATAAATTAAGTCATGCCTAAAGTGAGTTNTTCTGCAGTCACTATATGACACTAAAATACAGAAACAGGAACANGGTAAGAGGAGGTCTTTAAAGAGCAAGCATGTTGTTGATTATTCAAATGACAGTTTGCCTATGCACAAGATGAATTGGTGGTAAAGTCATCTCCTGTCTGTGCATTCTATCTGTGCTTTAAACTAACCCAGGAGCACTGCACAGAAGGAAACNNAGGCTNAGGGTGGATGAATAGCAAAGTCACCAAATGGAGGAATCAGGACATAAACCAAAGATATCTTGACTGAAAATTTGTGTTTATTATATCCACATGTCCTCATTTCATATCAGTTCCTGTGTTCCAGGAGATCAAAAATAAGCAAATATGGTTATCAACAGAAGCAAACCAATACTATAAGTGTTATATCAGGAGAATGTATTCACATTTCTAAAGCTTGCTTCCTCCAAGATGTGGGACCATGGACATAAATTCAGTGAGGGTACTTAGTAAAGAGCATGAACGTGTGTGTGTGTGTGTGTGTGTGTGTGTGGTTGTGTGCAAAGGAAGACTTCCTTTCTCCACCTTAACTTTTGAGAGATGGTCTCTCACTAAATCTGACATTAGCCAGGTTGACTGACAACAAGTTCCTGGGATCCTCCTGTCTTCCTGAAACCCACNGTTGAGGTTATAGGCATTCAGAACAGGCATGTTTATATGTGGATGATAGAGATCTGAATTCAGGTCCTCTTGTTTTCAAAATCAGTGTTCTTATGTTCTTACCACCTAAGCCATCTCTCACCATCCCATCACCATAGTTTTTGAAANAAGGTCTCTCATTGAATCTGAAGCCCACAGTTTCAGCTAAGTGGGTCAGAAGACTTTTCTGAGCCATGTCAATTTTGCAAAGTTAATTCATTTTGGAAATATTTAATACTTCCCTTTCTTAGTTACTGTGCTAGGTGCTGGCACAGCAGCAAGTATAATAATATAAGTGGATTTTTTTAAGTTACCAAAGTGTTTTTAGAGGATAAATTGAGGTAAAGGGAGACAGGAAAGATGGACAGTGTATCTCCATCAATCTCACATCAAACATCTCACTGTCTACTTAGAGGAAATGATGTATTTGTTTTAAGCACTCCATAAAAGCCCACAATATGGTCTTTAGTAATCAGAAGATAAATTAACTGATTCTCACATTTTCTCTTCTGGAGAGTGAAGTATCTTCATTGTTCTGTAGACAGAACTGGGTATCCCAATCCCCTGCAGAAATGCTGTAGACTGGATTCCCATCCCTTTTGGCTCCATGCTTCACTGCTAGTGTCTATGTCTCCAGGAAAGCCCATGCATTCCAGCAAATGGACTTCTAATGCAAGATCTCATATCTTCACAGCAGAACATTCACACTTAAGTTCTTCCTCACCCTTCAGTCTGTGAGTCAGCAGAATGCTCATCAATTAGGACAGAGATCATTCATTTTTATTTAGATGTTTAATAAAGCCAAATAAGAATGTAGGTTTTTGCTTTCAAAGTGTCTAGTTCTAGAGTATGCTAAAGAGATTCATTTATTATGAAAAGGATTAAGAAATTCTTAGGAATGATGATGGATTTAGACCATTGACACTACGGGCTCCAAAACTGAGAAGGGAAAGCCTTTTATTTGGCTTAAAAATGAGCACAGAGCCTGAAATAGAGACCAATCCAAAGAGAAGTTGAGGCAACACAGCCNAAAATAGTGGAAATGGGCAAAATGAACACCTTACACTGCTTGTTTTAAAGTAAGTGGCTTTATCTTTTGGAGACAGTTTCAAGAGGGAAGATGGCCACCAGTAATGCAGGTTCAGGTATTATCTCCAAGCTCAGGCATCTCATTTAACATCTGTAATAATAAACATTTATTTTCTTAGCTCCCCAAACTATAAATAAACCTCATCCATGGGCCCTAAATACAGCCCTTAAGATTATAAATTAGTAAATAAATCTATGCTGCCATGAGTGAGCTAAGTACAGTTTTGGTTCATGCTAACAGAAGAAGCTGCTTCATAATAATAACTTAACAGAAGGTCAAACTTCTCAGTCATGTGACTTGATGAGTATGAATTATCCTTTGATTAGTTATCAGTGTTGCAATGCATGTCCCATGCATAACTGCTACTGTTACTACAACAGCNTTCGGAAATGCATACAAAGAACTTAAAGAACTTCACAGTTTGCAAATTCTTTAATACATACAGCGTCTAGCAGCTCAGAACCTATGAGGAAAACATCACCTTCATTATAGGAGCAAAATTTATTTCTTGCTTTGCCAATTAAATGGTTTTCAGAAAGGTTCACCACCCTGAAAACCAGTGTGCCTGAGAGCCAGAAAAGCAGATGGACTAGTCTCAGAAGTGTTTATCNTAGATGGGAACCAAACTTAAGGTTTCTCTTTATCTGTGATGGCCAGCCCATGATGGACAGAATCCAGCTGTGAGGCGGCCCCCCCGCCCCTCCCCCCGCCGCCTTTTAGGAGATGGAAAGGGACTGCTAAAAGCTTGCAAAGTTCTCCAGACAAGACATAGAAGGATAAATTTACTGAAGGGTCAATAAGGAGTGGGGAGAGTTGGAAATACTGTGTTCAGGGCCAGGGGCAGGGTTCCTGGGCAACCAGAATCTCGCAAGTGAGCCTGCATCCCCAGCTCTCAGTGGAGGAAGAAGACACACAGTTGGTCTCGCACAGGTATCTTTTAGGCCAGGTGACCTCTGGGAACCCTCAGACTCCTGAGTGAGTGAGTGGGAC
>LZPO01076138.1:99153-113992 GCA_001675575.1 Neotoma lepida
GCATTTGTAAATTTAAGCATTCATTTTGTTTTTCAAAACATTTTTTATCTCTAGGCAACTAAAATTATTGTTTAAAGGGAATATACTGAAGTGTTACCACCAACATTACTTTAAAAGCTTAATTTCCATCTACACTATATTACTTTTGGAGANCACTGGAAACAATTAAAAAGAATACAATTGGCTAGTCTATTTTATTTGTCCACAATGAAATTATGTCATAAATCTAATATTTTCAGCAAATTTACTTGTTTTTCTTTAATTTTGCAATAGANAAAATATTGTCTCAGATTAGTATGAATTAAAATGAACCCTTAAAATAGTTCATATATTTTTAGAGAAAANACTGCTCATGTACAGGTCATACACTCATTCTAATTTTGGAAATTCACAGATATTTTGAATGCACNCATGGATATATGTATCTTNTTCTATGGAATCATTTTGTACAGAAGAATCTTTTGCTTCTCATGAAAGCAGAGATGAAAGATCAGCATGGCAATGAGGCTACAAAAAGATTTTATAAGCAAATACTTAAAGTCTTCAACCAATGGACTGATAATTTTGATATTTTTTAATATAATGCTTTTTATGTATTCAGACTGTTTTCTGCGGAGCCTGGTATGAGTTGTATTTTATTTTGACATCCTTCTTACTCCTCTCTGTTTTCCTTGTCCTATGTTATTCTATATAAAAGTATTACNTGTGCCAGAATCCCCTTTAGGAGAAACTAAACTAAGATTATACTATGTAAAACAATATTATAAAATTCATTATTATGAATTATGACAATGCTATTTAATTTAAATATGACATATTTTTGAAATGTCAAACATAATTTTAATGAATCTCTGACTATATATCTGTTAATATATTCACTGTTAAACATATATACATAAACATAAACATTGGATAACAATTTTATATGACCATACTAAAATCACAGTAAATGATAATAAAAAATTAAAAATACCTCAGATAACTATGATGCTTCANGAACATGAATGAAAAATATGTCCTATTCCAATGTTCTGTCTTATGTATTACTTAGAGTACATATACTAAGAATTTTTGAAATATCATATGTGGAACTGATCACAGAAAATCAGATGTAACTGGAAATAAGACTCTTTCTAATCAAACTCAAGTGTGGGAATGTGGGGCTTGGTGAGACCGGGACAAAACTTTCTCTTACAATGCCCCAAAATATTTACAACAATAATGGCAAAGATTACTTATTTGTGGGAAGCATATGAAGCCCTAAGAGAATAAGTGTTGTTGACTTAAGCAGGGCTATGTCAAGGACTCCAAATCCTCAGACTCATGGGGATGGCAATCCTTTCCCTGGTGGGAGTAGAGATGTAGACAGTGTATACATAAATACCAACCATGGCTTTCTCTTCCTGAGGCTGATAGCCTGGGCAAGCTCATTTAATGAGATTAACTGATGAGAATAGCTAGCATGCCTGATTGTTCTGCTGTATAAAATAAATATGCTGAGTTTCTAGGCTGCTGAAGTATCTCCATCAGAATACAAATCCCATTAAATCCGAGCTTTTCTGTATGTACTCTGTCATTTCTTCATACCCCATAGCACCAATGAGGTTCACCCCAAAGCCTTGTACATAACAGCAAGTGGCGCTACAGAGGGACCCTAACTACTGGGAAACTTTCATCAATCAAGCCAGGGAATTTTCCTGCAGATCAGGTGATGGAAANCTCCCATGAGAATCATACAAATAGAAGTTAGGGGGAAATTACCCCTGTGTGTAAGGATTAAAATATGAGACCAGCAGAATCCATAGATAGGCAGATATATCCATAGATAGGTTCTTTGAAAGGAATTTTGTGAAACCATATCTCTGGAATTATAAAGGACTCAGTAACCAATTACACTATCCTTTGAATGCTCATCATGCATTAAGGGCATGAAAATAATTGTCCATTAAGAAGGGGAAAGCATTGTTATCAACAGATATTAATCAGGACCTGGGAGAATCATACTTTATGGACCAGCTTNTATAGGGAGCTTTGAGGACAGAGGACAAAAGTTTCAGTTCCTTGCAGCCACATGGTGGCTCTCAGCCTTCTGTAACTATGGTTCCAGGAAGTCCAAGGACCTTTTNAGGTCATTGATTACACATTGGTTAAGCATTCGTTGCACATAAACTCACTCATGCACACAGTAAATACACATATAAAATGATAAACAAATAAATATTATAAAAAAGAATATTCATCAATCATGGAAGGATCTCAGACTTTCAAAATTAATACAGATGTAGAAGGAGTTGATTGTAATCCTCATAAATTCCCTTGGTGACTTCAAGACTCCATTTCAGGAAATAGCTACAGATTTACTGTAAATTGCAAAAGAATTAGAATCAGAAGAGCCTGAAGATTTGATAAATTCTGTAGTTTCATAAAAGACTTCACTGTTGAGAAAGTACTAGTTGTATGTGAGCAAAGGGAGTATTTCCCTTAAATGAAAATTATTATTAAGATGCTGTAAGCAGCTNAAAATGACTGCAAAGGGTTTAGAATATATCATAAACTCATTTGATTAAGTAATAACAAAGTAATAAATAACTGACTNCTAGATTAAAANAGGTTGTTCTATAANTAAAGTTCTATCAANTAAGTCACAGATGGTGGATCATCTTTATTTTTACATAAAGGAAACAAGCAATAAATGAAACAACTTCAATTTTCTTATTCTTTTATTCTTAGGCTATCCCAGACTTTACAAACTGTCTAAAACTGAGCCCCTCAATAATCGTTTAGCAAGAATCAAGAGGGCTCTAACAGGTTCTTGTCTTGGATGATTATTACTCTCATATANTTGGGTGTGTGGTTTACTTTATACATTTTACATTGTACTAGGCTACAATGGAAGACAACCCNTATGTACACCATAAACTAAAAACTTTATATGATTCACTTATAATATTTGCTGGATTATAATAACATCATGGCCAGAAAGCAATAACTGCATGTAGGCAGACATNGTGCTGAAGAAGGACCTGAGAGTTCTACATCTGGATTGACAGGCAACAGCAAGAGAATGCCACACTGGGCCTGGCTTGAGCATCTGAGAGCTCTAAGTCCACCCCTCAATGACACACTTGCTCCAACAAAGCAACATCTACTCCAACAAGACCACACCTCCTAATAAGTGCCTTCCTATGAATGTATGAGTGCCATTTTCTTTCAAACTACCACATCATATTTCTATTCTTTCTCTTTTAAAATGTAATATGGTTTTCTATTTCAAGTTACTTTGTAGTTCACTATTTATATTGGACTTTTTTATTTTGATTTTTCAAAACTGTTNTTCTAAATTACAGAGACACAAATGTGTAATTCACTATAAAAATATTTAGTCTTACTGTTTCTCTGCATTTTTGCAAATATGACAGAAACGTTTTAAAAGCTTCAATTGAAAGTCATTAATTTTTCAGTTGGATACACGTGATCATGCAAACAAGATAAAGCCTGCCATCCTACTTGTTANTATGTGGCTGTGTCCTTCACTGTAAATCATGTGCTTACCTGTGCACCTACTAGGCCTAATCATTCAAGTTTCTGTCTAAAATCCTTGAACTCTTATGCTATCTCAGTTCTTTTAAGGTTGCAAGTACAAAGATAATAGTAACTGTGGCATTAAACTGTCAGCTTTTTCCAGTGTCCCATTCAAGGGCCCATATAATGTGCCTAAACACTACTAGGCTCTTGGTCAACAGTTTGAAACCTATTCTGCCAATTTTCTTAAATTTCATTATATTTTGTCTTTCTTCTTTAACTGTTAGCTATTAAAGTAAACCTTGCTGTTGCAGTATTATAGCTGGGCTGGACTATTGTCTACTTTTGTCCTTTGGAAGTTTTCATAGTAACTTCTTGTAACATACAGCTGACCCTTAGGGAGAAGGCTTTTAGGACATGAAGAAATTACATTATAATCTCACATCTTTAAAGAAATAAATAATAAAAATTATCATTATAAAATATTCATTAAAAAAGTAAANTTGGTGATAATTAATATGACATCAAATGTTAACTCCAAGATACACAGTTGTTTAATAGTATTCATGAGCCTTAACTATCACACNTCTGGCCTAGTTGTAATGTGAGAACAGATAGGTAAGGAGAACAGCTAACCCTTCAGCATGTATTGCAGACAGTCTTCACATAGCAAGCAGCATTGCTCTAAAAGTGACAAAACCTGACAAAACCTGCTTTTGGTACAAAGTAAAATGAAATCAGTTGGAAGAATTTTAAACACTTCAGTCCAGCTGGTAAATAACTGTTTCTCTAATCTCCACTGATATCCCCTGACGACCTAAGCCTCTTGCCTATATCCTCACAACTTTCAAATACTAAAGGACATGAAATCTTTGCATAATTGGGTTCAAGAGGCTGCTTTATCTCTCAATGTGAAGCCCTGCATTGCCTCAGATTAAGATGACTGTGCTATAATTAATGTTAAATAGATTTCTATGTCCTGGGATGGTGCCTTCCTTTTAATTTTGATCTTTAATTCCTGTAGCAACTATGTTCTAAATTCTCTTTTCATACAGGAAACCAAGCTTTCCTAATACATTATTCCACTAGACATATTGTTCCTCCTAGTTTGACAATGTTTACCTGTTTCTTGAAGCTTATGTTGTGATGACATGTTGAGTTGTTAATGGAATCCAGCCTGACATGGAAAATCAAGATATTATGAAATCTGTTTTCTCAGTTGGAGAACTGTAAATACAGAATAGACCATACTAAAACTCTGGAGATGAATTTTAACATAAAGAGTGAAGTTATAAATAATAAGGCAGTTCAGGTTCATTTTGGGTACCTTGTTTTTCTACAACTCTTTCTGAATGTCACTCTTTTCTTTTTAGGTGTTTTTCTTCAAAAAGTCATTGGTTTCAAATAATTTNNTTTTCAGTAAGCATCACAAGGCCCCTTGCTGACAATGTGTATATAGAACTACTTCAGCGGATTTATTGGAAAGAGCTTCTACACAGCAACTAAAGGAGGGAGATGCCAAGGAGATACCTCTGGATCTGAGAGGCAGAGTTGAGAATGAAGATCCAGGAGTTCACAGAACTCCAGGGAACTGCCATTTTCTTANCCATATGCATCTCCACGTACTACTTACATTATTAATAGGCTTTAGAAATTAGAAANTTGTTGGAACCTAAACAATTATATATTGCAGATCATGAACAATANGAGAAGGGCCGTTTAAATACATTTCATACATAAATATCAAGTCATCAATATTTGAATTGCTGTANTTATTTTTAATGCAATCTGAATTTTTTGTGATATTATTGTTTCAGAATATATCATTAAAAGATTTATGTTGTGATTATTCCTTAAACTACATAGTGGACAATAGCTTTTATTATTTCTAATCACTTGACAAATGAAGAAACAACCACTTAAGTATATTCAAATATCGCCATAAGAACCTTCAACTGTGCAGAGGTTTTTTCAGTAATTTAATTTTGTTCCTCAATTTGTAAAGAAATTCCCTCTAACTTCATAAAATTTAAAATTAAGGCACTACAATCAGGATACTTCCCATTGGTTGGATACTTAAAACTAAGTGTCCTTTGAAACTGAAAAGTCAGCAATGTGTTTGAAGTTTCAGACATTTTNGTCACCATTTCAAACATATTGTAAACCATATAAAAGGTTATGCTTTGCCCTGAGTCCATGCATATAGAATTCTGATTGATGTCAATGGGAGCCATGTGCAAAGTTTGCAGGCACTGTAGTTTGAAGCTTTATGGTGTTTTCAGAATATCTTTGAAGTTGAGTTTCTGTGGAAAAATACAAAGTTTAGAAAGTAGTTCTGCAGGGCTTATTCTTATCCACTGNGAACATGTTTAGATTGCCTGTTTAAAATGCAGAGCTAAGCTGGAATTCCATAAATGGAGCATGCATATGGAGTGAAGGATTGCAAAGGGATTATTCCCATTGAGTTTAGTTGCTAGACTTCAGGACTACATTGTTAAGATCTGTTGATCCTGGGAGCCTGCTTTGTTTTTATACATTAAAGTTTCTGCTTTATATTGAAAGGTATACATTGCTATTCATTTTAATGCCAAAATTAAATTTATTGTTATCANTGATATTTTCTAAACTATCTGAACAAAAGAAGCATTGAAACACCCTTGAGTTAACAAATCCATAACAAACTTTGATTTTATGTTATAACTTTGAAATATATAAATTTGAAAGAATATTTTTAATTAAGATTTCTTTGTATAGTCAAAAACATATTATTTAAGGGTAAGTTAAAAGAGAATGATGGAAATCAATTTATCTGAAATTCAAAACACAGCACTAAGCCTGTCTCTTATACACATCTAGATGTGTATAAGAGACAGGAACTCTTCTTCTTCAAGCCTCCCATTTCAAGAAACAACTGTCATTTGTCAAAATCTAAAGTCTGAAATTCTGCATTCTAGATAACTATAGAATTCATTTTGTAGTATAATTAATTTGTGTTTAGACTTTCTGATTTTTTTTTCTGGAGAGTCTCTGTCACTTTGACACCCAGAGTAATTTGCACAATGCAAGCTCAATACTCCTGACAGCTCATCTAGCAATNGCTTGCTGATCTATCTCTCTGAAACAGAGGAAAGTGCTGACACAGCACTCAAGAACTGTGGTTGCTTTTCATGAGGAAAAAGGCAGAGGTGATTCTTCAGCCAAGAAGCAAACTTNCATTGTTGCGCATCTTTCTGGCTGACTGGGATGCAATGTTAAAACATGTGAAGAATAGTAAATATAAAGAATACTNAAGTGGAGATATGAAGGGAATATTTTATTTACCTTTCATGATTAGAGACAATNAAAAGTTACTTTTTCTCTCTTAATTCTTCTCAAAGCAAGTTTTTCATAATGGATCACATGACTATTAATTTCATTTAACTCAGTGAAATTGCACCTTCTCTAATACTACATCATCCAACATGAATTTTCAGATTACAGTGTTTTTTTTCCAAAGATCCAACAATACATATAGAAACACATTTGGAGTTGGTACTCCCCTACATGTATAAATATTCATCATATACATATACTGTACGTGTACATATATATTCATATACATATATGTATACAAACCTACATACATATATAATCAAACTCTTTCTGTCTACCTAGCTACCATCTATCTATTTATCTCTCTATCTATACCCATTCACGCATATGTATATATGTATATATCAATATCTATATTTATATATTTATACAAATATATGTATCCTTTAGGCTTTGGATGTGAATTATTTTAGGCANAAGAGAACAGGCCTTAGACACATTTACAAGTAATGAACTGGGTTGTGNCATTTGTTTTCACTTTTCCTAGCAACCATGTCTCAGACAGGCCAACCGCTCTTTACTCTGTCAGAGTAGCTGAACTCAAAAATACATTTGGCAGCTGAAATTTCCTCTCAGGTTTGTAGCTCTTGGATTCTGTTATTTGTCAGAACAGTCATGAGCCAAAAAGGGAGATAAAAAGACAGCTAACTTNAGAAATCCACTAACAAATGGAGCAATAACTGAGCACAAGGAGTTACTGAGAAATTTCAAGTTTAACATATAGTCTTCTGAAATTCTTGTAGTGGAAAAAGAAANGTATTAATATAATCATAGCTACTATATCTTCAGAGCGTAAAACCCATCGCTTCTCAGCTAGGTCATGTCAAAGAAATAAGCACAGTGGATCAAATAATCTTTGGACCTGCCTTTATCAAATACAACTGGATTACAAAGTGAGCACAAAGGTATCTGGGCTTCTGTATGACTGTAGAAGAATATCTATTCTTCAATATATGTTTTCATTGATACAGTTAGTTGTGTATAATATTGAGCATCATGTAAATGGTTATATACAAGTATACCGTGAATGTTTTTGAAACTTAAATCATACCCTTCTTATTCTAACTCTCTTCACATTTCCTGCTATTACCTGTCTTTTCCTTTCTATTTTATTTGTCTCCTCAAGTGAGTATACACACATACATACACACATACACACACATACATACACATACACATACATACACACACATACATACACACACACACACACACATATAATTTCACATATATGTATAAAACCTAGGATTCACAACCTGAGACCAGAATATTACTTTAGTTTCTAAACACTAATATCTGTTCATTTTCATCTCTTTATGTGAGAAAAGTAATTAGATACTCTATTGAAAACTGCAATAGTGTATATCAAATAATTTGAATCTTTTTACCCTTTTTTCCTATTTATTGAATAGAAAATANTGGATTTTAAGCATTCTCTCCTCAAATATGAACCAGACATTCTCAGAAATGCCTAAGGATAGTTTAGCTGGGTTTTAACATGAAGGAAATCTTGCCTGCTACTAGAATTCTAGTGAACTACCCAGGGCTAGTGAAGTAATGGATCTCAGGGGATAACCTACACCTACCACTTTATTAAACATCATAGTCCCTAATAAATTGTAAATTTTAGCCTTATAATCACAGATAAGTACAGCTCTCATCATTCATTAAGGAGACGTCTTAAATTATCTTTTGATTCCTGGGCTATCTGGACTTTCATTCTTTTATTTTTTATTAAGAATTTTTTTTTCATTTTACGTACCAATCACAGATGCCTCTCTTCCCTTTAGATGTCTTTCAGCCATTTTAGATTCTTCTGTTGAGAATTCTCTGTTTAGCTCTGTAGCCCATTTTTTAATTGGATTGTTTGATATTTTGATGTCTAGTTTCTGAAATTCTTCATATATTTTGGAAATCGGCCCTCTGTCAGGTGTGGGGTTGGTGCAGATCTTTTCCCATTCTGTAGGCTGTCATTTTGTCTTATTCACTGTGTCCTTTGCCTTACAAAACTTTAAGAGATGCACTTTCAGCAGAAGGAACCCTATAGCATTAGAAGGAGAAGGTCACAAAAAAGAGGCAACCCATACTGAGGTGCGGAAGCTTGCATCTAGTCAGTTGCAAAGGAAAGCAGGGACAGAAGGGCAGATATCCATCTCAAAGAACATCTCCTGTTGTTGCTTGTAGTCTCCTTCAGGAGATTCTTCATGGCTTATAGTTAGACAAAGGAAGAAAATAGTTTCTACTATTAACTGTAATGGCTGAATTTGATATCTGTTGATGACTCAATATCATCCATCTACATATGGATTGTAATTGGAGAAAGTGTATGACCACAAATACAATGTTCTGTCATATTACAAGACTAAAAGCCCNTGGACAAATCCAATAGGCAAAATGAAAGGAGAAACATCACCCTTCAGTTTTTCCTCATTTGAAGCCTTAACCTGCAGTACTGACATCTGTAAGCTCTTCCACTTGACTGTTTTACTTGAAAGATTGGAAAATGACACAGAAATATCTTTACTGTATCATAGTCTCTATATATTGCATTTTTTGTTGTACTAACATACAAAAAGTAAAAAAAAAATATTGCTTTAATAATTATAAATTTATCATAACCATATTATTCTTTTTATAATAATTCAAAAATGACAAAATATTGACTATAGTTTCTCAAAGCATTAGTTTGTTTTTATGGATATGGATATTAATGAATAAATTGATACATATATGACTTGTATTTAAGTGCATTTTCCTTATTGTCTTTCAAATAACTAACACATTTTTTCTAATAACAAAGCCGATGAAATTTGTAAAATCAAGTACATATAAGTAGTTGTAATCCTTTCTCATTTTGTCAAGTATTCTTCAAGATCAAAGAATCAATGTTCTTACCCATTTCTGAACCTTGTATCTTATATTGCTGACATGCTGGTCTGATGTGGCCACAGGTAAAATAGAGACTTCAGAGTTATTTGGTAACCAATCACTTTTTGGATTTAATAAGAGGCTTGCTTTACAGAGGATTTCATACCTGTACTGCAAATCTCCTTTCATAAGGGGACAAAGGCCCTGGCAGAGATCTACAATTGTTATTTTGCCAAATCATTCTCCTATCAAACTTCATTCTAAATATTTTTTTTGAGTCCATAGATTTGTGTTCTTCTCATCTTGTGTCAGAGAAGATTCTCTTTGCAATGGATAGTGGTTAATGCAGAGACACACAGCTGCTCAAAATGCTGAGTGTAAATAATCATGGGTACTCATATGTTCATGGACCATTTACATCCAACTCACTATCCCAAATTCAGAGAACATTTTAAGATGAAGAGGGAGGAAGAATAAAAAACTCAACTGATGGGGATAAAAGCAACAAATGTGCAGTTCTGGCCATGAAAAGGGTGTTAGATGCACCAATTTCTACCAGCTTTGTTTAATCTGCAAATGATGTGTACAGGAACAAGACACACCAAANTATAGTATGGACTGGGGACACATCCTTCTGAGACCCCATTCCTGTCCCAGGACCTATAGGAAATTGATGGNGGCTGAGAAAAGGAGGGTCACTTTCCTTCAGGGACATGGCTGACAGTAAGGTTATTTGTGACCCATTGGATAGCCACACACCCTTGTGCANATAGNCTGCATTAATTTGACTCAAGTGGTATTAATAACAAAACCAAGGAAAAATTGAAAAGTTGAATTGGGAAAGAGCTGGGGTGCAGGGTAATAGGGAAAGTTGATGGGAAGCAGTGATGGAAAAATATGCTCAGTATTGATTATTAAACTATAATAATGTGAAGAATGAAATAAATCTACTAAAAGATTTGAGAAAGCATGTCANTTATTTTAAAGACAATGAGGAAGATGTACTTAAATTTCCAATGTTCAAATAGTTAATTTGAAAAAGTAATAACAAATGCAAATGAGATTTAAATGACAAAACAAAAATCAATAATACCTAAGAAGTTTTTGTGTTAGTTGCTTGGTGATATCATTATAAATAATGATTATATTTCTAATTATTGCCTACCTATATTCTGCTGGAGNTATTAATATTTTTCTTTAAACTACAAACACAAATTTGTACTTAGTAGAGCTAAATAGTACAGAANGTAAAATATACTTAGTATGTTTCAATAAACATATTAGAAATCACAAAAATGTGCAAAGTATTTAATATTTTATTTTAATGAGACCATAAAATAATGCAAGTTATAATGAGCCACTCTATCCATACTGGAAGAAATTTACTGCAATTTGTTAGTATTTTAGTATAAAAATAGTTTTATTTTTGTTCATATGTCATAGTATTTATCCAAAATGATTGCAATTTAGTGGGAAGTTAAAGTACCTAAGGAAACATTATTTTAGTTTGAAATTTTTAGCAAAATGTCAAAATACTATGTATAGTATTAAAATTATAAATATGTATATTTATTTATGTTCAAGTTAATTAGTCCTTGAATTATTTAATGGGATACTATAGCTACATATTGCTAATTATATAGTAAGATTTTTGACAGGCTTTGGAAAGCAAATAAGATTGTCTGGATACAGGTCTCTTGTATTGTTAATGTTAAAAGATAGCTATATTCTAAGGAATGAAGAAAACATCAACACATAGGTGAGCTTTATTGCTAATGACAAAATAATGAGAAAAAGACTCCAAAAATTTATTTTTTCATGTTTGTTTTTAATTAATTTAATATTTTTAATTCATCATNTTTCAAAATAGAATCTCCAAAATAGAATAAATAAGAAATAGCCAAAGCTTTCTAATACACAGAGATTAGAAGTAGAATCCTGGACAACTTCTGCTGCTATATTCATCTGTGTCTCAAGACTTGTGAAAGGTGATGTCTGATCAAAATGGAAAGGAAGTCATGAATGGTGGCCACTATCACTAACACAGTTTTTGGACTGTTGAGGTAGAAGTTTTGGCATGATTACAAAGTCACCTGGGCAACTGATTGAGTTCCAGAAACCATGAGTTAAACAGAAAGACATTGTCTAATTAAGTAAAGAAATATATAAGTATATAAAGAAAATAAGTTTTGAATAGAGACAAATATATTTAACCAATATTACAGGACAGTAGGTCCAAAATCGAAGATTTCAATTTAAATCTGACATATANTCAACATCACTAGAGTAAATCCAAGGACATAAAAATACACAAACTTCCAATCCTTCTTAGCTATAAATTTAAAACTGATTGTGGGTTTTGCTTTCACTTATTTCATCTTCTCATTCTGAGACAAGAAAGAAAAAAGAATGTGGAGTAATGTCACACAGATTCCTAATCAAAAAGTAATTTGAGCCCAAACTACAGCAACTAAAGAGGTAGCTTCCCTTACTTTAACAGTTATGAAATAAACTTCAAAATAATTTTACTAAAATTAACACAGTCATGGTAAAAACCATTCCTTTTCGACAATTCTGCCTTTTTATTTTACTTTAATTCCAACACCCACTTTCCATAGCAAGTTTTGTACTATCAATTACAAGTCTAACTGCAAGGTACTAAAGCAGAGAACTGCTTTGCAAATACTGTGTAGGAAAGAAAGNCCACGTCAAAGGAGCGTGCCATCACCACCCAGTATGTGGTACTCTGTTTTCAGTAACTCTAAGAGATTATGAAATCCATGACAAGATGAACGTGAATCATTATTGCCAATAGAGGAAAATTCTTTTCTTTTGCCTGACACTGCCTTCCACTCTCACCCTCATTTGACACTGGAATAGATGCCCATTTTTACAATTCATGTGGAAAAAAACTTTGATGCTGCATCAAAAAAAAGAAAAGAAAAAGAAAAGGATCTCTGAGCTAATGCAACTCAAGCTCGTTAATATGAAAATAATAATTCTTAAATCACTCTGTCCTTCCAAAACTAGTATCTCTTGCCAATTCTTATGGCATGACATGTCCCATTCAACCCAATAGTTAGAAAACTACATCGTCTTTCTTGTGAATTAACTACTGTTAAAAGAGATATTCAGAGGAAATCAATTGATTGAGAAAAGAAATTGCATATGTAGCAATCATTTTTACAATTAAAAAGTTATGATCTCTTATTAAAGGAGGAAGAAACAGTTGATGGAAGGAATAATTCTAAAGTATGCTATCCATGTATTTTCATAATTGTTGTAATTGCTCTACCAGTGACACAATAAATGCCATGAAAATAGTTCTTTTGAAAAGCATAACTTATNAAGAAAAAACAATGCCAAGATTGGATGAGCACTATTTTATGAAGACTATCAACAAATATATAGGCAGTAGAAAAAAATGAACGGGCAGACAAGTCAGACTTCTGCAAGATGTCTTTTGGCTCAACTTGAAAGAGGAGGCTGTGAAAGGCACTCTACAAAGCATTTAACTGTGAGAAAAAGTTACATAATGTGCATCTACAGCCTGTAAACTTGCTGTGAAATGTAACACATTTTTTAACATGAGATAATTATCAAAAGTTTTTTCTTTAGTTACTTATCATTTGCACTCATGTTTAAATACTACTGTCTCTGGCTGCCTTGACAAAATGTGCAACTTTATTTTTTCTGAAAAGGATTAACACAAAGAAGCGCATATATATCATCATAATACTTATGATATTAATGCAATGTACAGATAAATTCCATCCTGGAGTATTAGATTTGATGGAAAGACAGAGGGCATGCACCACAGCACATATGGAATATGTCCCTTCTCAAAGAAGACATTTCTCATTATTTTAAATCTGTTGTGCCTTCAGCACAAAGCTACTTCAGTATGTCTTCCTTACCTTGATCCCAAGAATTCTATTAAAATTAGATAGAGTAGAATTTCTCTTCTTTGGAGGTATGTTAGGAAAAATATACCAAAAGGTACTTATTAATTGCAGTTGCCATTTCTCAAAGTTCCACTATTTTTTTTTATTCCACTGCTTGTGATACAAAGGGATTTAGTTGTTTAATCCTCTATATGTGCTCATTCTGGCAATGTCTCAGCATGCAAATTATCGTCATAGATGAACATATTCTCAAAATATTTTGTAAGGAGAGCTACAATTTAATGATAGACTCATATCACCCCACTAGGATAGTCTGGTGTTTGCCTATTGATATGGATTGTGGAGAACTAAACCCTGCCCAGCCAATAGTAAAAGAGGNAAGAATCAACTTTGAACAAATTTTTATTCTCTCTGTTATCATATTTGCCTTAAAAATAATTGAAATTATGGTTTTAGTTTTTACTGCATAGAGTATCTCCAAGAGTGCACAAGTGCCAACTCTTAGGTTTGTGCTCCCATTTCAAAAAATATTGATTTAACAATTGCCTAACAGAAAACTCCTGACCTCTTCACACTAGAAGAACAGATCTTTACAAATGAAACATCAACACCACAAACCATCTTTATTTTGAAACCTTCATTTTATCATTATGTTATCTTTTCCTGCAACAAATTGTAAGCAGTCTCAAATTAGTAAATTTGTTGTTTACACTTGCCTTTTACTGTTTTGAATTTTTTGTGTTATCGTTTGTCCTCTCAACAACTGACTCAGTGCTTTCAACAGTCCTTTAGCATAATAGAAATCCTCACTGAAATATGATCNAATAGGTTATTACACACTAGAAAGTAGAAAGTGGACAATAAATAAAAACTCAAAAATCTTTCTTATATTCCACCTAATTATATGATTCGAAGCTTCTTTCTGTGATAGATACTCAAGGAATTTTTCTGACTTTTCTTGTCTGCTGCATTATTTTCTTAAGTCTCTTCTATTTGGTATTTGGTATGAAGCAGTAATAAGAATGACAAATATCAGCTTGGTGAATGCCTGACATTTTCTAGTGTATAACTAAATACAATGTGCATAATTAAGACAGTACCAATTTACTCATACAATTACATTAATTTTTTCTTAAGATCATAGAATTTGCCGGGCGGTGGTGGCGCACGCC
>LZPO01076139.1:0-11825 GCA_001675575.1 Neotoma lepida
CACAGAGAAATATATATGTATACACACAGACATCTATACCCAGGCACACACACATGTGCACATATACATACCCATACAGATATACACACACACACATCACCATATGGTGATAGATTTTAATTATGGATATATATAAATAGATAAAAATTATGTAATTGNTATTAAAAATAAAAATGGGGAAATGGACTCAAAAGAAACTCCCCTTAGCTCTCTTCCCATTTACTTGTAGGGTAGCTACCCAAAGCATCTCGATTCAGAAGAATGAAACCCAGTGGTAAGATGTCCAGAGGAAATCTGAAAACACTTACAGATGATAAGCAATAGTGGAGAAGGATAAAGCCAGAAATGAATCACTAGGGGAGTCAGGATTCCAAATGAGTAAAAGGAAAGGAGTGAAAAGTCTGGATGAATCAGGTGTATGGGTCATGCCTGCAACCCCATCTTTCAAAAGGCTGAGGCAGGGGATTGCAAGTTCTACATTAGCTTGATCTACATAAGGAGTTGCTGTCTAAAAACAAAATTTTGTATATGTGCTGATTCAAATAAATAAATAAATCAACCAAATGAAAATAAGGGAGAGTTATGTGGGTAAAACCAGGGAAACAAAATTCACAAACAGAAGTGTGAATGACCTGCTTTTATGAAAATATCAAAATGTGTTTGACTTTGTAATCAGAAACGTACAGTACTGAAATAAAATTGTTCTACCTCACTGTTTTAAAGGAGTGATGTGGCAGGAGGGAGTGAAAGACAAATACATTCAGTGGATGTAGGTACACACGCCAAGTGCTGTCTGCAGGGGAATAAGCACAATGGGGTAAATCTAACACTTCTCTGTTTTCCTCTACTTAAAATGTATTTCTTTTTGTGAAAAAAAAAATAAATGCATCAAATTAAGTTTTTAAAAATATCATGTTCTCTTTGGGATTGCAGGGATTCGTTTTTTTCCTGAATATTCCATGGTTAATATGTATTAACTTCTTTGAATACAAACTGTGCATTTTTGAATATCAAAACTAGGTGTGTTTGAACTAGAGGTAAGCCCTACTTCTAGTCTTTAGGGTCATGATTGTAACCTAATTGTCTTTCCTCCTCTATACACTGAATAAAAGGAAGAGAGGATTAGATAAAAAGAAAAGAGAAAATACAGAGCAGAAAAAGGAATAGGGAGAGAGGAAAGGAGGAAGGAGAGATTTGAAATCTTGTCCACTCATTGTTAACTCACTGCCACCTTTACTGATGACAATTGTCATTTTGGGGTTAGATCAACTCCAGTAATGGAAGGGGTGCAATCATCTCTTCCTGAGAGAATGTGCAGCAAGCTCTCCATTATACACATAGATAAACACCCCCATTCAATAGACTAGCTACAAAAAGCTTTAGAAGCATTACTTTCAAAATTCAATGTAAAAACACGTATGCTGCTTCAAAGAGTGAGATTCCTCAAGACTTCTTCCAGTAAAGCGAATTCAGTCCTTGGTATATGAAGCAGAGTGTTCAGAGAAGTCACTCTCATGTAGAAGCACTAATGTCTTTTCACACACTTAAGTTCAAGTTTCACACGTAGAATTTATAATTGTAAATTTGCCAGTTTTATATTGTCCTCGAATTCTCACTTTGAACATTCTACATTTTGTATCAATTATCTTCCCATTGGTAATATTTGGAGGTAGGCACCATTCTCCTTTATGTTATGGGTCACAATTCTAACTTACTTACCATCACCCTAATCTGCTCATTATGACAGTTAGTGCAGAACTAATGAAACCCTCAACAGTGTAAAGAGTAGACTACCGTCCTATCCCATACCCAGCTCTGTTCTGCAACAATGTCTCATCTATGTGCCTGAGAGTGACTTAATATTTTGTAAAGGAAAATGCAAAATTTCATTTAAGAAGTTGGCATGAACCAACCAGAACCTGTTATACAGGAAGTGCTTTATGAAACCTCTCTGCCATACAATGAAACTATAAAATTCTGTTATTAGACTTTGGAAAATAAAAGAATATGCTTCTATGTTTAGCTCAGGAGTGGGATTTGTTAGTATTTGTGTAGTGTTTTAGCATTCAGAACAATGTTACATTTAATGAAAAATAATTCCAGTAATAATCCAATTTTAGACTATGTCAGATTTGTTCCACCTGAAATGTGCATTTAAATTATTAAAGCAGTCTTATTTCATGGTTTCACTTACCTTCTTAAGACACGCTGTCAACCACATGAATCAGTCAGGAAACAAATATTTACAGCAACATGTAAGGAATTCGATTTCTCTTTAACTACCTAGAGGTCAATTCCTCTATGATTTGGGCTTTAATGAATTTTAATGTACTGACAACATCATCATCACTTAAATTTGCTTTTCCCAAAACTTGGAAACTTTTAGAGAAAATTAATTATTATAGTAGGAAATTTTTCAAATCATTAACACAAATTGTTTGAAATTAATACAATTAATACAATTAATACCTTAATACTAGACAAATCTCCAAGCATAACTAGGAAAAAGGCAAATTATTCTTGAAAAAAATTATAAAGTTAATTTTTACCTATAAGAGAATATATATTAAATTCTTAATGTAAACAAATTCTAGATCCAATTAATTTATAAAATATATTAGTCCTTAATAAATGTGAAATTGTTTTTAGGCTTCCATCTACTTCCTTTATTCAATTCTTTTTATTGAAAATAAATTTTTTATACAGTATATTTTGATCACAGTTTCTTCTCCATATTCAAACCTTAACTCATATTGATTTACACAGTTTTTTTTAATTTATTTAGTGTTGAAATTTTAAGGGGATTAGAAGCTTGCTGTATCATTTATTGTCAATTTTAAGTAATGTTAAAGTTTAATTAAACACAATAATATTTATATAATTTAAAAGTATGTTTAAGTAGTTACCAAACTTTATATTAGAAAGAATTGTAAGAACATGTGAAAGTCAGGAACCACATAGTATTTTAACTTTCTTCTTCAAACTTATTTCTTTGTCAAATAAATAAAAAAATATATCTATATTAAATACATGACTGTTGTAACAGAAATAAAATATTAAAGGTTAAAGATTAATTCTTACCATTACTGGATGAAGCATCTTGCCCTGAAAAAAATAAAATGAAATAAATTTTTAGAAAGTTTCAGATTTAAAGCATACATACAATACAATGCAAATATATATCATAGATGCATATTTATTTTAAATATGCTACATGCTGACCTAATGTATTTAATGTGTGATCCTAAGGGCATAAGAATGTGGAGATTTTTTCACAGTTTGGAGTCAGTCAGAGTGATGTCTTTAAGAAAAGCTTATCTAAAGGAAAATTTTTGAACTTTGAATCAATATTTGTAAGAAAATAAACACAAGGCAAAGCTAAGCTAGAGGTGGGAAAATGCAATGACTACAGGAAGCACAAAAGAGAATGATGAAAGTGACATTGGGAGAAGAAGCGGGGGACAAGAGCATCCATGAAACACTTAGGGAGAGGCTCCCAGGACTTTGCATGTCTTTGGAAGAGAGAAGAAAGTGACGCAAAGGAAAGGATCACATAGGTGTTTCTACACATTACTGAGTTGCTGAAGATAGAGTACGGACATTTTCATTGAATTAAAAAGGAAAGGAAACTCAAGTGAAAGAGGGAAGTTTGATGTGCTGATGGTTTTATGGGAAATCTTCAGAACCATCCGCTTAGATAGCGCAGGGCTCACACTGCACGTGACTGAGCACATGGATGGACACTGTAGCTTTGGATATGAAACAGATTCCCAAACAAAAGTCCAAGACAGAATGCAGGAGTTAAATGAATGACAAGGAGAAGGCCAGCAAAGATGATGGAGTACTCCCCATAAGAGGAAAGATGTGAACAGAGACTGTTTCAAAAAAGGTTTTCCTGAAATCATGAGGCAATGACACAGATCAGATGGGTCTGTCACGAGTTTACACACTTGGTACAGGGAAGCTGTGGGAGTGTGATGGGAGCCAGGTCCAGTCCACAGTGAAAGGAGAGGCTTCGTCACTTTCTTACTAAGTGACTAGCAGAAACAGTAGGAGGTTATTTTTTAAGAGAAAAAGCGATGCTGTGAAAAACAAGCAGTCTTCAAGAGGAAGAAGGGATTGCCCAGTGATTAAGGGAGCTTCCTGTCAAGAGGTTTTTCCTTTTTTAAGTAGAATAAATCTGAGAAATTCTTCTCCCCTCAGAAGTGCCATCAGAGGTGTGTACTTGTTTTATATACATGTCTCTAAATGTTTATACATATGTATGTTCAGATAAATAACTGATAGATGAAACTAAATATGTTTCTCTATGTCTTCTATTTTTCTCTTTATCATCCATACTGAAGTACTATTGTGCATTGCTTATCAATGGGCATATCTTTTGAGCCACACATCATGAGATGATTTTGCCATTATGCTAATATCATAGAGTATATTTTCACAATTAAAAAAGGTTATGATGTCACTGGGTGACAGAATTAAGGTCCATCCATGTCTGAGACATTGCTATNTGGCTTATGACTCTATTGTTTTGAAAATACATTGTAGACTGAAGTTTCTTGGTCCTGCCTGGCCACCTGGTCCCACCTGAGCAGCAGCCGGTTTTATAAAATAATCACTCAGAGGCTTGATATTAATTATAAAATGTTTGGTCTATGGCTCAGGCTTATTGCTAATGAGCTATTACATCTTAAATTAACCCATTTCTATTAATCTATGTATTGCCACATGTCTTGTGGCTTTACTTGTGTTCTATTACATCTTGCTTCCCCTGCGGCTTCTAGTGGTTCCCGTGACCCCATCTTTCTTCTCCCTGTATCTTTGCTTGGATTTCCTGCCTGGCTCTTATTCTGCCTTACCATTGGTCAAAGCAGCTTTATTTATTAACCAATGGGAGCAACACATATTCACAGCATACAGAAAGACCATCCCACAGCAACACATTATCTGACAGACTGTCCCGTTTCTTGTCTTGTCAGCTTGTACCTTCTTTTCCACCTAATTTTATGTCCCTCTTAAAAGCATTCCTGTCCTCTGATCCATTCTAATTTCCTTCCAAATTAACTTCTTCGAACTATGATCATTTGCAAAAGAGATAATAAGAAGAAACAAAGTATTAATATGTCAGTAATTAATAGCCCACATTTTAAATAAGATGAAAAATAACCTGTGGTCATTGCAAAGAATATAGGATATCAAAAAGTTTAAAATAATCAAGTTGGCTTGAATATATGAAACCATAGCAAACAAAATCTTATCCTTCTCTTGTGAGATTATATAGACATATATACCTTTCAATGTCTAAAAATAGTTTGATATACCCCTTCTCAATATCAGCATGTGGTTCCTTAGAACTTCATTCCATTTTATTGACTTAAGTTTAGGAAGTAATTATTGTTTTGTTGGTTTTCTGTTAGAAGTGAGGGTCAACCCTGATAAAGGCATGATCCTCCTCTGAAAAGCCAAGAATTCAAAGGACAATGTATCCAGTAGTCTGCAAAGACATTTAAATAATATATGTATCTTACTTAGACTGATAATTAACAGTTGCAAGAACTGTATGGTATGATGAAGAAGAGGAGAATGAGAAGCTACTGAGGTGGGTATGTGTTATCTACTATGTAATCACTAGCAGAGAAATCCTTGAATGACTTTAAACATGGAGTGAACATGAAAGAGAGGCCGAACTCATCTGGTGACAGTCTTCAGGCATGAGCTCGAGAAAAGACATTGCAGGCCCTGACAAGGGGTTGAATGTTTGTCTGAAGGTGACAGAAACCACAGAATCAATGAATTTGGAGAAGAAAACAAATAACAACTTTGGTCACAGAGGAAAGAGGAATTTTGGAGTAGGTTGTACTACTCCACCACTCGTTTTGGAGACCATTCTGTTTCATGGTACTAATTTATTAGCTTGGTGCCACCAAAATGTGTAACACAAAGACAAAGTATAAAAACTATAACCTTACAACTTATCATACGTAAATAATAAAAAGCTAACAATGAATTTCAGGGTATGAAGGCACAATTGTATGTATGGTGGAGTAATGCATGGATGTGTTCGTATGTGCATAGGGACAGATGTGTGTGTGTGTGTGTGTGTGTGTGTGTGTGTGTGTGTGTGTGTAGAAGCCAGTAGTCGATGCCAGGTGCTTTCTTCAGTCAATTCTCATCTAAGTTTTAGAGACAGGGTCTCCCACTGAACCTACTAGTCATTGAATCAGCTCCCCACAGAGCCTGCTTTCTGTGCCTTTCCAGGACTTGGCTCAAAGGTGTCAAAGGAGAATGCCACTGCACCCAGCTTGTTTGTTTATTTGTTTATCATGGCTGCTGTGAATCTGGACTCAGGTCCTTATTCTTGCCCTGGCAAGCATATTCATGACTGAGTCATCTCTCCAGACCCAGTGCCTTTGTTAAAAACAAAGGCCAGTAAGTACCAGAGTGTACTGGCTAGAAATAATTCCTTGTGCCACACTCATGGGAAGTGTCTCAAAAAGTGCATTTAATTCAATCTAATGTCCTATAACATTATTTTAGTGAACAATCGGTAACAGACACAAATAGTCAAAAGTGTCACATCACACTATGCACTTGAGCTGTGAAATGCATTTTGAAGCTTGGTCATAGATTAACATCTGTGTTTCTGATCTAGCTGTGGTTCGATATTCATCATCTCCCAAATCCCTTCATCTTTAGTGAGATAAAATTTAAGATCTTTGGAAAATTCCTATTTAAAGATAGGTCACATTTTCATTTCTTCTCTNTTAATGTGTACTGTCTCCATAGTCTTCTCAAGTCAATAGCACATTTTCTTTTACACTCACTTCTTACAACACAATGTTAAATTTCTCCATTCCAAAACCTTAGTAAAATGCTACCACTTGCCTTTTATTTTTAAAATATTACATACACAGAACCACACAGACACACAGACACACACACACACCCCTTAACCTTATTTAAAACGAAATTCAAGTACTTAAGAACTACTGTTTAGAGTCAATGTAAGACCAGAATTACTTGTTTTGGTCACAAAATCCTCTCAAGCAGATTTTAAGTACAAGTAGCACTCTTATTCAACATGATACACAGAATGAAAACAATTAACCTGTCAAAAAATCTTTTAGAATAACTCAAGTAAGTTTTTTTTTTAACTAAGAAACTGCTCCAAAGTATGAACTAATCCCTTTAAGAAACTATGAATGTCCCTCCGCAGTAAACATTCAAAGTATGCATGAATGTTCCCAGGTATTCCAGTGTCAAAAGAAAAACACAAAACAAAAACAATACAAATCTTAAAGTAGGAATGCAATTAAGTTGTCCTACAGAAACAGCCTAGTTATAAAGCCACTATCTGAAGGCCATGCATCCCCATGCATGGGCCATTTCAGACCTTTTGCATATAATAACAGCTACCTCTGTGTACATATCAAATAGGCCAGAGAGGTAGAAAAAGACTTCACATAATTATTCGTAGGAGTTGCGCTACTAAATATCTACAACAGTTTGAGATATTTCTATCAGGTTTCTGGAATTCTTTCTAAATCACCCAAACAATTGTCTATTGTATTTCCTATGCTCACGTTATCAGATTACCATCAAAGTCAAAAATAGATGCAACCTTCCAGGATCCTTACTGTTACACAGACAGACCTGAAATTATTGGGTTTGTGGGGCATTTAGTTAGTACATGGCCTTCTCATTTGACTGACTACAGGGTCACATTTTAAGCATCTGAGGCCATACAGAACAAAAGAGTCAAGGTATCAATCTGATTTGTTCCCTGATAAATGGTACCCTCCACCCTAGCCTCTGTAACTTGAAAGCAAGCCTCTATTGCCAATACATCTGGTATTAGAAATAAAACCTTTGCATAGGGTCTCATGGCCAGTGCAACTAGGATAATGTGTTAATAAAAGTAGCATCATATATAGAGGGACAGAATTTGGAAGAAATAAAAATAGTTGAAGAAAAATACACTTATAAATAAAAACAGTACAGGTACTGGTAGATGACAGNAAAGAGAAAAAAATCACTTCTCTAAAGCTATGAATTTCAAAGGGTTTTTTTTCCTAAAGTCTATAAACATACCAAGGACATACAATAAAAAAACAAACAAACAAAAACCCAGTATTCTCCCCAGTGTTTTTATGTGTTATAGAATGCTTTACTGTTCCACTTACACAATTTTCATGCATTTTTTTTCTTTAGTAATATTTCAGTAGATGGCACCAGAGCACCAGAAATCTGTAAATCATCCACCTGGTGAGTGTTGCCCCATTATAATCCTGTTGTGAATTACCAGTGGAATTGACTAGATACATTAAACACGTGAGCATGGAGATAAGAGAGTCCTTGATCTTCAAAGCGGTGTTATTCTAACACGTGTATTGTTAACTGAATTTACCTTTCCCAATATGTTTCCTTTACAACTCAAAATGTTTAAATGATTGCAAATCAAAGTTACCTTGAAGTCACACCCCTAAGTCCGCCATCAGAGATTTAAGGAAAGCAGGAATCAACTGGAGTGGAAATGACATTTCAAAGGATATACTTGGACTTTAAACAGCACCCATTCCACCACTACCTCCTTTCCAAAACGAAAAAAGAAAGAAAGAGAACCCCACGGAATACCNTTTGTGAGGGGATTTAAGCCTGTCTGCTTTACAAGGACAGAAGAGTGAAGCAGAATAGATGAAATAAATACTTACTCTGAGTATTAGTCTAAAAGAAATTGGAGTGTTTTGAAGATTTGGAATGTGTATATGCATAATTTCCCCCCATCATTACAAAGACTCTACAAAAGTGGGACCAGTAGATAAACACAAAAGCAAAGAGGTAGCTAGAACAGCTTGCACGCTTTCTCTTCTTAGCATGGCATGACAATGCCAATAGACATAAATAAAAATGAAGGATTATATCTACTCTATAAATTAGGTATATGATCCAGGCTGTAATGACAACCAAGTTAGGATCAAGATTACATAAACTGTGCATGGTAGCATAAGCATGTAATCCCCCAGTTACTCCAGAGGCTACAGCAAGAGTCACAATTCCAAAGCCAAACTAGGCTGCAGACTGAATCCAAGGCCAGCCTGGGCAACTTAGTGAGATCGTGTCTCAGGGGAAAAAAAAGAAAGTAAAGTAAAAATAAATAACCAGGGTGAGAATTCTGGGCTGTTGCTCAGTGGAAAGCATTTGCCTAGCATGTGAGAACCCCTGGATTCCATCTCCAGTACCACCAAAAGAAAACAAAAAAAAGAAAAGATTTTAGAGAACTATAGGAAGTAGACTTTCCTGCTTCCAACCACTCCTCAGTGAACACTGACAGTAAACACTTCACTGAAATCCTATTACAATCAGACACTGCCAACGTCGCTTGACCAAGAGTTGTTTTTAATTTTATCATCCCAATATGCCATACAAGTCAGCAATTCTTTCCTGTATTTTATAGCGAATTAAACAGAGAACAAAAGTGGCTTGCTCACCGTCGCCTGATGGCATATCAGATTTGAAGTAGTGTGTGTTTAAAAACAACAGTCCTCATTCTTTTTACCAGCTTTATGTGAAAACACTGGTTGTGTTAGCATTGCGTGTTGAGTCTTTAGAGTAAAAGAATGGCCGCCTATCTCTAGAAAGTAATTCCAACGATTTCTACTCACAGACCAGAAGACTCCACCAGTGTGTGTTGAGATGGAGTCCAGTTGGTGAGAAGGAACACTAAAACCCAGAGAGCGCATGCCTCTCTGATGCCATTCAACCTCATGAGGAGCTATGAATTTAGAAGCTGCACCAAGGCTCAGAAAATTTCAACATATTATTTGTTCAGGATTCACTCATTAATGCATCAGACACCAAAGAAATACAAGACAGACGGACAACAGGATGAACTGAAGAGCCACTCAGAACAAACAGAAGCAACACAAGGAGAAACTGGAATCAACTCTAACTCACAGTCTCAGAACTGCGATGCATGGTCTCTGGGAACAAGGAGCAGGGGATGAAAAGAGCAGGTATTCAAAATTAAAACAAGGATTTAAGAGACACTGTCTAAAATATTTTTGTAAGCCGCACACTATAATTAATATATCATTCACAAATGGCAAAAAACATGTTCAAGTTGATGACAGAGACACAAGAGTCAAGGTTAGGAAATAAGATGGGGACAGAAGAGCAGTAGTCCTGCTGACTGCAGGCTCTATAGTGCAATTAAACATTCAATCCTAGCTTTCACACTATTCTAAAATCATAAACGACAAATAAGGAAAGTGTTAGAATGCGAAACACTATTGAGGACAAAACCAGAAAATGTTTAATGAATGAAGGCACTTTAAAATCAGATGATACATTGTTTTTTTCAATACAGGAATCATGTCTACCTCTCTTCCAAACCCAGAAAATTATCACAATCTATTTGTGATTATCTATGACTATGCATAACACACATGTAAAACTTTAAAAACATGTGCTTTATAATGTTTTGTATTTGTCTAAATGTGTCATGGTATCAATTTCAATTATTTTAATTAACTAAATAAGCAAAAGAAAGTTAAGAAAGACTGGAAAGGGGAACGCAGTGGCACACAGTAAAACCCTGGGAGAGTAAAGCAAGGAAATATGGGGCTCAAGATTATCCGTAGAGNATCGCAAACTCCAAATAAGCCTGGATTCCAAGAGCCTCCCGATGAACAAAAACTAAATAAATAAACCCGGGAGCCATGTAAGAAAAACGGTATGTTTCCCTTTTTATTTTCTTGTCTTATAATGCATACCTACAATTTAAGGGAAACAACAAAGAAAAGTCACTTCCTATGTAATAATGGCAACATCAATGTGTAATAATGGCAACATCAGGGTCCTTGAACTTGATGCACATGTTTTAAATGGCCCACGTTCAAAGTATTGGAGTTAAGGCAGGAGAGTAAGTTTGAGGCCATCTTGGGCTATGGTGAGACTCTTCTCAAAAATCATCATCATCTCACTGCCTTACTCAACCATCAGAAGAGAAGTTTCCTCCTGCAGCAGATGGGAACAAATTCAGAGATCCACAGGCAGGCATTAAGCAGAAAGAGATTAGAACACACAGCCCTAAATGGAATGTGTCCATCAATTCCCTCCCCTCAGAGCTCAGGGAACCCCAAAGAAGGGGAGGTGGAAAGAGTATAAGAGCCAGAAAGGATGGAGGACACCAAGGAAACAAGACCCTCTACATCAACTGAACAAAGCTCACATGAGCTCACAGAAGCTCAAGCAAGCACAGGTTCTCTGCATATATATATTATAGCTTCCAGTTCAGTGTTTTTATGGGACTCTTGAGTGTGGNAAAGAGTGTGTTTCTGATTCTCATGCCTTCTCTTGGACTCTTTTCCTTCTGATGGTTTGCCTTGNCCAACTTCAATGTGATGCTTTTTCTTTTATCTTATATTTTATTTTGTCATGTTTTGTTATCTCTTAGAAGCCTGTTCTTTTCTAATGAGACACAGAAAAGGAGTGGATCTGGAGGGGAGGGGAAGTGGGGAGGAACTGGGAGGAGGAGAGGGAGGGGAAACTGTAATCAGGAAACATTGTATGAGAAAAGAATCTATTTTTATAAAAGAGAAAACACTTTTTAAAAAAATCATCATCATCACCGTCTCCCCAAAGTGTTCATCATTCCTCTGACATTCTCCAGGACACCCAAGTGTATGAGCACAACAGAACTGTGGAGAACACAGTTTAAGATGTTCTAGNTAGTTTCAATTATATATACCTGGGCTTGTGTATATGCTTCTGCATGATCAGTATTGTAATCTTGACTGATTTAAAATTCGAATCCTGTATTTGTA